>JAWZYT010005457.1:17500-30960 GCA_034508575.1 Petrolisthes manimaculis
ACGATCACAGGGTCGTTAAAATATTCTCTTCGGTAAATATGAATGGCTACTGAGTCCTCCTAACTATGCCAGGAAACAGACTCCCTCAATCTATATATCTAAATTCAGAGACTGTATTTGTGTGTCATGCTATACCAATTGTCACTTTTTCGTACTTCACTTTTATCGTACGCCTGGCAACACACTCGGTTTGTTTACATTTTACGCTTCCGTGTGTTGTACGGGCTTATGGTCTAGTGTGTTACTAATAGGGGATCAGGCTGTTTGTTTCGTGGCATAGTTAGGAGGACATCACAAACCTTTCAAAAATTTCACCCACACGAGAATATGCCTGTCTTTAAATTGGCTTCATTACCAACACACACTGCATCTCTCACACTCACTCGCCAATCTCTCACGTTACTCTCCAGGCTCAGGCTCTCTCTCTCTCTCTCTCTCTCTCTCTTTTTTTTTCTTTTTATTGGTATTTTGGAGTGCCTTGATTCTCTCTCTCTCTCTCTATCTATCTATCTCTCTCTCTCTATCACTCTCTCTCTCTCATTTGTTATTTGGTACTTTGGAGTGCCTTGATTTTCTCTCTCTCTCTCTCTCTCTCTCTCTCTCTCTCTCTCTCTCTCATTTGTTATTTGGTACTTTGGAGTGCCTTGATTCTCTCTCTCTCTCTCTCTCTCTCTCTCTCTCATTTGTTATTTAAGACGTCATCTGGTCGTCCAAGCGAAGGATTGGGGTACCAAGACCGTCTTGGGAGCGCTTGGTTTCAGTGACGAGAACTGACCAAATACGTAGAATCTGTGTTCTCGTCGTCCAGATACGGATTGGGCAGAAACAAAGAAAGTTTGTAAACAAAGTCGTAAGAAAATACTACAAATTGGTCAACTTTTCCTTCACTTTTCTCATATTATGAAGCAAATTTGTGTCCTAAGTTGCATGTATTATACACCAAAAGATGCAGAATTAAGAAACGAATAAGATGAGACCAACTAGAAGTCTCTTAATATGATCTTTAGTTGAAGACTTGCCATTTTTATTACTTTATTCTCGATTTTCGGTGAAAAATTTACGATACATCATGAATACAATTTCGCAACACTTCAGACATCCACCTTGCTGAAAGTGCACATAATATTTATTCACCTTTTTGGTACTCTCTCAAGTTCCAGGCTCAGCTCATGGACTAAAGTGTTTGTGTGCCGACGACGACCACGAAAAAAAAATATTAATAATAATAAATAAAGAAATAAAAATAATAATAATAAAAAAAAAAAGTTAATTATTACAAAAAAAAATTAATAAAAAAAATTATTAAAAAAAAAATATACTATTAGAAAAACAATTAAAAAAACTAATTATTAAAAAACAACGGTGGCGGCGGCGGTGGAGGCGGGGCGGCGGCGGCGGGGCGGCGGCGGCAGGGCGATGGTGACGGCGGGGTGGTGACGGCGGGGCGGCAGCGACAGCGGGGCGGCGGCGGCGGCAGCGGGGCGGCGGCGGCGGCAGCGGGGGGGCGGCGGCGGCGGCGGCGGCGGCGGCGGCGGCGGCGGCGGCGGGGCGGCGGGGCGGTGGCGGCGGGGTGGCGGCAGCGGCGACGACGACGAAAAAAATTAATAAATCAAATAAAAAAAATAATAAATAAAAAATAATAATAAAAAAAAAAAAAATTATTACAAAAAATTATAAGTTTGTAAAACGGGGCATATCCGATAGAAACACCATATATGAATTGAAAAGTATGTTGAAATAGTCCAAAATAGTGAGTATTGATACTAAAAAATATACACTATTACAAAAAAAATAATTAATAAAAAAATTATTAAAAAAAATATATATTATTAAAAAAACAATTAAAAAAACTAATTATTAAAAAACAACGGTGGCGGCGGCGGCGGAGGCGTGGCGGCGGCGGCGTGACAGCGGCGGCGGGGCGATGGCGGCGGCGGGGTGGTGACGGCGGGGCGGCGGCGGCAGCGGGGCGGCGGCGGCGGCGGCGGCGGCGGCGGGGCGGCGGGGCGGTGGCGGCGACGACGACGAAAAAAATTAATAAATCAAATAAAAAAAATAATAAATAAAAAATAATAATAAAAAAAAAAGTTAATTATTACAAAAAATTATAATAAGTTTGTAAAACGGGGCATCTCCGATAGAAACATCATATATGAATTGAAAAGTATGTTGAAATAGTCCAAAATAGTGAGTAATGATACTAAAAAATATACACTATAGTGTACCCAGTTCTGTAAATTTACCCCAACCCACCTCCCCCCCCCCCTTTTCTCTCCTCTCACCCACCCCCTCCAACCCCTCTCTCCCTCCCTTTCCTCCTCCCCCCAACCCCCAACCCCCCCTCTCTCCTTCCCTTTCCTCCTCTCCCCAACCCCCAATCCCCCTCTCTCTCTCCCTTTCCTCCCCTCCCCTCTCTCCCTTTCCCCCTCCCCCTCTCTTCCCAATCCCCCTTTCTCCCTTTCCCCCTCCCCCTCTCTCCCTTTCCCCCTCCCCCTCTCTTCCCAATCCCCCTTTCTCCCTTTCCCCCTCCCCCTCTCTCTCTCCCTTTCCTCCCCTCCTCTTCCCCCATGTGTTCGACCCCAACACCCAACCCCCACTTCCACGGTCATCATCTTTTCACTACATCATTAAAAGTTTCCCGAGGGAGACTGTGTGTGTGTGTGTGTGTGTGTGTGTGTGTGTGTAGAGAGAGAGAGTGAGGATGTGTGTGTGTGTGTGTGTGTGTAGAGAGAGTGAGGATGTGTGTAGGGAGACGGAGAGACTGTATGTGTGTGTGTGTGTGTGTGTGTGTGTGTGTGTAGAGAGAGGATGAGTATATGTGTGTGTGTGTGTGTGTGTGTGTGTAGAGAGAGAGAGTGAGGATGTGTGTAGGGAGACGGAGAGAATGTGTATGTATGTATGTATGTATGTATGTATGTATGTTTTAATTCCTCCAAAGTATATGCCAGGACACAGGACCAAAATTATTTATTAACACAAATATATAATGAAGGCCTATTGCTTTGAAATAAAATAATTCACTTTAAGAAATAAATTGAATGAAATGTGTTTATATTTATTTAATGATTACATGCTTGAGAGAGAGAGAGAGAGAGAGAGAGAGAGAGAGAGAGAGAGAGAGAGAGAGAGAGAGAGAGAGGGACAAACTTGACAACTCCAGTGAAATTCCTTAGGGAGGAGTAGGGCCCCAACCCCCATTCCTGCCTACCCCAACCCCCTCCTTGCCCCCTTCCCCACCCTGCCCTTACCAACCCCCCACTAACCTACATCACTCCCTGTCCCAACCCCCCTCATCCCCCACACAGTCCAGACCCCAACAATAATCCCCCCTATCTATCCCCCTCCCCCCCCACCCCCAATCAGTCCAGCCCCACCCCTATTTCCCCCCTATCTAACCCCCTCCCCCCACCCCAACCCCCTCCCTACTCCCCTCCAATCTACACCCTCCTCCTCACCCCTTCCCACTCCCCATTCCCCCCCTCTATCTAACCCCCTCCCCCCTCCTTCCCTCCCCTCCCTCCACTTAACTGATGTTCCAGAAGCGCCCCTGGTGGCAGCTTATGTAACTCCCTCAACTCACCTCCTCTTATCTCTATCTCTATCTCTCTCTCTCTCTCTCACACACACACACACACATCAACTTTTCTCTCTCTCTTATTATATCAACTCTACTGTTATCCCCTCCCTTCCCTCCTCCCCTCCCCTCCTCTGCTATCCCCTCTCTCCCTTCCTCTGAAACAAGATTAATTAAGGAGAAAGCAGGAATGGAGAGCCTAAAAAGCAGAAGGATAGATAGCAGGGAGAGCAAGCAGGCAGGAAAAACATTACAGTAGATAAAGATTAAGCAGGAATTGATAGCATAATTAGCAGAAGGATATATAGCAGGTAAAACAGGAGTACAGGTGATAAAGATTAATCAGGAATGGAGAATTTAAACAGCAGAAAGATAGCAGGAAAGGAAAACATGATTACAGGTGATAAATTTTAAGCAGGAATGGAGAACGTAAGCAGATAAAGAGACAGCAGAAAAGGAGGACATGATTACAGCAGATATATGTTAAGGGGAGAGTATACATTTGATAGATTGGAGCACCTTGATTCCTCCAAAGTATGCCAGGAAACAGACCCAGATGAAGAAAAATAATGGTATCTTGTTGCCTGGAATAGTTTAAAGGAATCGTTATCTCCAAAAATGTCAGAACTATACCCTCCCCTTAAGTGGATGGAGGAGTATGAGGAGATGGAAGAATAGAGGGAAGTGGAGGGGAAGGAAGGAAAGAAGGGAGGGAAGTGGAGGGGAGAGAAGGAAAGAAGGGAGGGGGGCCAGAGAAAAGAAAAGGAAGGGAAGTGGATGGATGGATGGAGAAGGGAATAAGTGGATGGAGGAGGAGAGAAAAAAGGGACAGAGAATAGAAAAGAATAGGAAGGGAAGTGGATGGAGGGAGAGGAGAGAAGGGGTGTGAAGAAGGGAGGTAAGTGAAGGGAGGAGGAAGAGAGGTCCAGAGAATAGAAAAGAAAAAGAAAGTGGATGGAGGGAGAGAGAGAAGAGGTGTGAAGAAGGGAGGTAAGTGAAGGGAGCAGGAGAGAAAGGAGAGAAAAGAGGACCTGTGGAGAGAAAAGAAAAGAAAAAGAAAGTGGATGGATGGAGAGAATGGGGTGAAGAAAGAAAGTGGATGGAGGAGGAAGAGAGGGCCAGAGAATAGAGGAAAGTGAAGGGAGGAGAGAATGGGGGGTTAGTGAAGAGAAAAGAAAAGAAAAAGAAAGTGGATGGATGGATGGAGAGAAGAGGGTGTGAAGAAGAGAGGTAATGTCCCATGAGGTACTGATAAACAACCCGAGTGATGGAGGAGAATGGCAAGGGGAAGGGAAGGAGGGCTGGGGAGAGGAGGGGGAAGGGGAAGAGGTTTGGGGAGAGGATGGGGGAGGGAGGGGAGGGTTGGGGAGAGGATGGGGAAGGGGAAGAGGGTTGTGGAGAGGATGGGGGAGGGAGGGGAGGGTTAGGAGGGGTTGGGGAGAGGAGGAGGGGAAGAGGTTTGGGAAAGAGAGTTGTAAGAGGTTTGGGAGAGGATGGGGAAGGGTTGGAGAGTGAATGTAGGGCTAGGAAGGGGTTGGGGAGGGGATGGGAGAGGGGAAGGGAGGGGAAAGGGAGGGGAAGGGTTGGGATAGGGAGGGGAAGGGTTGGGAAAGGGAGGGGAAGGGTTGGGATAGGGAGGGGAAGGGTTAGGAGAGGATGGGGAAGGGTTGGGGAGGGGAAGGGAAGAGGGTTGGGTGAGGATGGGGAAGGATGTAGGGTGTGGGAGAGGAATTATAATATTGAACAAGTCATAGATAATTTTAGTAAGAAAAGACAGATATATTAATTCACCTGAAGAGAGAAAAATAAAAAACTTTATAATAAAAACAACATTAATATTATCATTCAGTAAAAATAAAAAATCAATAATAATAGATTAAAAGAAATATATATATATACTGTAAATAAAATATATATACCTTTTTTATTTCATTTTTTTAACCACAAACTGAAAAAAAATATAGTTAGTGAATGATTTAATAGTAAGTAGAACCCCCCTCCTCCCCCCCCTTCCCCCTCCCCCTTCTCCCCCTTCCCCCCTTCTCATTATCTGGACAATACCACATTAAAAATAACATTACGTTTAGATTAATTAAAAAAACAATATTATTACGTCTGATTAATTAAAGTTACCTGTATGTTGCCACTCAGGATATTATTATTATTATTGTTATTGTTGTTGTTGTTGTTGTTGTTGTTGTTGTTGTTGTTGTTATTGTTATTATTGTTATTATTATTGTTATTAGTGTTGTTATTATTATTATTGTTATTATTATTATTATTATTATTATTATTATTGTTATTATTGTTGTTATTATTATTATTATTATTATTATTACTATTATCATTACTATTATTATTGTTATTATTATTATTATTATCATTTCTGAACCTGTGAGTGTACAGTGTGTTTTAACTAACTCATGAGACAAAATAAAATTAGATTAAACACACACACACACACACACACACACACACACACACACACACACACACACGCACACACACACACACACTAACACACACACACACACACACACACACACACACACACACACACACACACACACACACTAACACACACACTAACACACACACACACACACACACACACACACACACACACACACACACACACACACAGAATATGATACAGTAGAAATTGATGTACGAAACACACACACACACACACACACAGAATATGAGACAGTAGAAATTGATGTAAAGAGAGGGACACACACACACACACACACACACACACAAAGAGAGAGAGAGACTGATGATATGTGGGTGTGGATGTGAGAGAATGATGATGTGAGAGAGAGAAAATGATGTGTGAGAGAGAAATAGCGAGGGAGAGAACGATGAAGAGAGGCAGAAACTGATGTGTATGTGAGAGAAATAGCGAGAGAGACAGAGAGAGACAGAGAGAGACTGATGATGATGATGTGTGTGTATGTGTGTGTGTGTATGTGTGTGTGTGTGTGTGTGGAGGGATCAGTGGTAATATAAGGTCCTTGAGTGTACTTGTGTGTGTGTGTGTGTGTGAGAGAGAGAGAGAGAGAGGTGTGTGTGTGTGTGTGTGAGAGAGAGAGGTGTGTGTGTGTGTGTGTGTGTGTGTGTGTGTGTGTGTGTGTGTGAGGGGAGCCACAGTGTCAGGTTTAGGTCTGACTCCACCACCATCATCACTATCACCATCATCATCACTACCACTACTATAACCATCACTACCACTACTACCATTATTAACACTACTACCACTATCATTACCAACACCATCACCTTCACCATCACTACCACTACTATCACCACTACTACCACTATCATCATCACTACCACTACCACTATCATCACTACCACCACTACCATCATCACTACCACCACCACCACTACCACTACTACCACTACCAGGCAATGAAATGTGAATTGGTGAAACCTCTTGATATAAATATTGAGAGAGAGAGAGAGAGAGAGAGAGAGAGAGAGAGAGAGAGAGAGAGAATATGATACGGTAGAGAGAGAGAGAGAGAGAGAGAGAGAGAGAGAGGAGAGAGAGAGAGAGAGAGAAAGAGGAAAGAGAGAGAGAGAGAATATGATACGGTAGAAGAGAGAGAGAGAGGGAGAGAGAGAGAATATGATACGGTAGAGAGAGAGAATATGATACGAGAGAGAGAGAGAGAGAGAGAGAGATAGTTCAGTTGCCGCTGGAGGCTGGTGTGGAAGGAGGTGGGGAGTAGAAAGCTCTCTCACTCACTCACTTTCTCACACACTCACACACTCGCTCTCTCACACACTTACTCTCTCGCTTATTCTCTCTCTCACTCACTCACTCACTCTCTTACTCACTCAGTCACTTACTCACTCTCTCACTCGCTCTCACTTACTCGCTCACTTTTTCGCTCTCTCACTCACTCACTTTCTCGCTCTCTCACACACACACTTTCACTCTCGCTCCCTCACTCACTCTCTCATACACTCACTCGCTCACTTTCTCTCTCACTCTCTCACTCATACTAATACTTATACTATTCTTTCATTCATACTTATTTTCATTCATATACATACATACAGAAATACCAAAGTGACTTATTTCCCTGTTATTTTTATTCATACACATTTCTTTCATATACATAAATACATACATACATACAGAAACACCAAAGTGATTTATTTCTCTGTTATTTATTCATACACACACTCATTCATACATATTTCTTTTTACATACATACATACATACAGAAACACCAAAGTGACACACACACACACACACACATACAAGTAACTCTATCTCTCTCCCACACACACACACACACACACACGTTGTTTAAATATTGTATAAGCTTATTAACATCTCTCTCTCTCTCTCTCTCTCTCTCTCTCTCTCTCTCTCTCTCTCTCTCTCTCATGCAAGCAACACACACACACACATAAAAGTTGACTCATGAACTCTTAAAACACACACACACACAGACACACACACACACACATACACACACACATTTTCCCTGACTGAATTTAAAACCCCAGTCCACTTGTCAGGCCTCAAAACACAGTGCAAGTGTTACCAAGTCAAAACATACACAGTGTAAGTGTTACCAAGTCAAAGAAAGAGTGAGAAAATATAGAAAGTAAATAGAAGAACTGTGTTTACTACTACTACTACTATTACAAAGGCAAAAAAGTCTACTACTACTACTACTACTATTACTACTACTACTACTACTACTACTACTACTACTACTACTACTACTAGGGTAAGTAGTACAAAATGAAAGGAAAGACAATATGAGAGAGAAAGAGGAGTGTATGAAAGAAAAATGAGAGAGAGAAAAAGAGAGAGTATGAGAGGAAAGACAATATGAGAAAGTATGAAAGAAAAGAGAGAGAGAGAGAGAGAGAGAGAGAGAGAGAGAGAGAGACAGGCAACAGGGTATCTGCCAACAACAACAACAACAACAACAACAAGTGAGTTGCATGTAAAAAAAAACTTGTTAAAATTTGATAAAAGCGAGAAAAAGTTTTATGTTGTTGATAAATCTGCAGCAACTGAATCCTCCAAACTATTCCAAGCAACAACAGCACAACACAACACACCATTATTTATTTATTTTTATTATTATTTTTATTATTATTTTTATTATTTTTATTATTTTTATTATTTTTACTATATTTATTATTTTTATTATTATTTTTATTATCTTTATTATTTTTATTATTATTTTTATTATTTTTATTATTATTATTTTTATTATTATTTTTATTATTTTTTTATTATTTTTATTATTTTTATTATTATTATTTTTATTATTATTTTTGTTATTTTTATTATTTTATTTTTATTTTTGCTCCTCTGGTTCTGTTGTTTGTTTCGTGGCATACTTTGGAGGAATCAAGGCACTCCAATGTATGTATGTACCAAAAAAAGTATTACCACCTGAATTAAAAGGAGTTTAGTGTTAGTTGCAGTGTTGCCAAGTCAGTTTCTCTCCCTATCTAACTTTCTCCACACACACACACACACACACACACACACACAGAGAGAGAGAGAGAGAGAGAATGAAAGTGAAGAGAGAGGTGAATGTTAGGCAACAGGTCGCCTCAACACTCCTAACAACAACAACAACAATAACAACAATAACAACAGGCTTTTAAGTACCGTACTATAATTGTCGTACACACACATACACACACACATTACACACACACACACACACACACATACTATATCCCCCACCCATACACACACATATATACTATCCTACACACACACACACACACACACACACACACACACACACATTATATCCTACACCACCACCACCACCACATACACACACACAAACATACACACACACACACACATTAAATCCCACACACACACATTAAATCCCACAACACCACCAGCACATCAAACCCTCAACTCACAAAATAAAATAAATATCCTCCTCTCTCCCACCCACCACTCCCCAAAAAGTCCCTGAGAGCACACCACGAGTCACGAGTGGTTGGTTGGTTGGTTGGCTGGACAGAGTGGTAGTGGTAGGCTGTTATCAAACTTTTTATTTATCTGTGTACCGTAGTGTTTTTTTTTTTTTTTTTTTTTTTTTTTGTATTTAGTTATTTATTACGATTTGTTGTTCTTGTTGTGTTTGTGTGTGTGTGTGATTTGTGTTTGGGATGAAATAGTGTGTGTGATTTGTGTGTTTGTGTGTGTATGATTTGTGGATTTGTGTGTGTTTGTGATTTGTGTGTGTGTGGATTTGTGTGTATTATATATATATATATATGTGTGTGTGTGTGTGTGTTTGTGTGTGATTTGTGGATTTTTATGTGTGGGTTTTTCTTTGTGTGTTGTTGATTGAGGGACAGGAAAGAAAAATGTGTGTATTTTAAGATTAATGTAGCACACACACACACACACACACACACACACACACACACACACACGCGTAAGGAAAAGCTGTCTATACACACACAGACACACACGTACACACACACACATACACACACGTAAGGAAAAGCTGTCTACACACACACACACACACACACACACACACACACATACACACACACACACACACACACACACGTCTCCACCTTAAGCCTCATCTTCCCAATATGGCAGACAACCTTCCTTCCTTCCTTCCTTCCTTTCTCTCTCTCTCTCTCTCTCTCTCTCTCTCTCTCTCTCTCTCTCTCTCTCTCTCTCTCTCTTTCTCTCTCTCTCTCTCTCACACACACACACACACATCCTGGGACACATTCTTTCCTCGTATACTCACTCCTATTTATCTTTATTTCCTTCACCACTCAGGCACTCTCGTCTCTCTATGTCACATCTGCCTAAACATTCTTTCTACAGGGGGGGGAGGGGGGAGGGGGGATACGGAGAGGGGGGGAGGGGGGGGAGGGAGAGGGGGGAAAGGGGAGGGAGGAGGGGGGAAGGGGGAAAGAGAGAGGGAGGGGGGAAGGAGAAAGGGAGACACGAAGAGGAAGTGAGAGGAAAGAGAGAGAGAGAGAGAGAGAGAGAGGAAGGGAGAGGGAGTGAGAAAGGGATGCTGAAATATAAAAAAGTTTCAAAAATGTCTTCCCAGTAAATATACAATCAACAACAACAACAACAAACCACCGTGTGCTTTGAATACCTACCTAGAGATAGTAAATAAATACACAATAAGATCTCCATAGGAATGTTTTCCCACGGTACTGAATATCAAAAGTCTCCTCTTCCACCCTTCAATCAGTCCAGTATTTCCTTCATTCATCACAGTCTTGCTCTTCATATCGTACAACTTTCCCACTTTACTGAACATCAAAACTGTCCTCTTCCACCCTTTCAATCAGTCCAGTATTTCCTTCAGTCATCCCAGTGTTACTCTTCATATCGTACAACTTTCCCACTGTACTGAATATCAAAACTGTCCCCTTCCTCTTCCTATACGACTTTCCCACTGGACTGAATATTTCCCTCTGCACCACAACACAACATCCGAGAATCCCCTTTGGCATATAATCAGTAATCAGGGTCGAGCTGCTCTTCCCCTTCACCATAATACCTCACACATAAATCCCTTCTCACCCTACCCTACCCTAACCAATACTCCCATACCGACTGTACATTATCCAGGGACCCTAATCCTCCCTTACCCTTTACGTTCTACTGGCACCCTACCTTACCCTATTCCTCCCTTACCCATCAAGTTCTACAAACACCCTACCTTACCCTACTCCTACCTTACCCATCACGTTCTTCAAGCACCCCATACACCCTACCCTACTCCTTCCTTACCCATCCTTTCACGTTCTTAAAACACCCTACCCTACTCCTCCCCTTACCTATCTCGTTCTCCATACACCCAACCCTACCCAACCTACTCACACTCTCCTCCTCTCTCTCTCTCTCTCTCTCTAGAGAGAGAGAGAGACTGGGTGTACAAGATGGGTAGTTCATATTAAAGACCATATCGAGTTCAATATATGAGTATTTGAGAGAGAGAGAGAAAGAGAGAGAGAGAAAGATAAAGAGAGAGAGAGAGAGAGCAAGTGCAGTGACCTAACTTTAATGAACTGCCTTCCATCCCAGTGCTTAATTAATGTCCTTCCCTGCCTCACTGATTAATCTACCACTGTCACCTTTATTTATCCAACTTGTATCACTACCATTACTACCACTCCTACTACTACTACTACCACTGTCACCTTTCTTTATCTAACTTGTATCACTACCATTACTACCACTCCTACTACTACCACTCTTACTCTACTACTACTACTACTACTACTACTACTACTACTACTACTACTACTACTACTACTGATGCTACCACTACTACTACCACTATCACCTTTCTTCCTTCATAACACTTTTGTTTCACTACCACTACTACCATTCCTACTAATACTACTAATACTACCACTACTACCTCCATTCTTACTACTACCACTACCACCACCATTTCTACCATTGCTACCACTACTACAACTACCACTGCTACCACCAATATCAATGCTACCACTACTACCACTACTACAACAACCACAACCATCCCACAACCACAACCATTTAAATCACACAACCACAACAACACAACACCCACCATCACGGACACAACCACAACAACACCACAACACCATCATGACACAACCCCAACCAGACTGAGAACCGTGTAAGTGGGAAGTGTGGGGATTAAGTGATGATTTGTCTCTATTGGGAAGAGGAGGAGGAGGAGTGAGGAGGAAGAGGAGGTGGAGGAGGAGGAGGAGGAGGAGGAGGAGGAGGAGGAGGAGGAGGAGGAGGAGGGGAGGGAGGAGGAGGAGGAAAATAAGGAAGAGAAGGAGGAATGACCACATGACTTTCAAAGAACAACAAACCTTATTAGTTCTTACCACACTATTTGGTTATATTATGTAATTTTCACACACACACACACACACACACACACACACACACACACACACACACACACATACATACACACACACACAAATAAATAAATAAAAGCTCTCGTGGGAAAAAAAAAACACACACACATACATACACACACACACAAATAAATAAATAAAATATCGTGGAACATACACACACACACACACAACACAACACAACACAACACAACACAACACAACACACACACAAAATAAAAGCTCTCGTGGGAAATCTAGTTGGGTTTATGTTCCAGCAGTCTTATTAGGCTACGTGAATCAAATAAAGAAAACTGTACACATATAGGATATTGACTATTTGAAAGGGTCTCACCACAAATAGTCGTATCAACAAACTGTACACATTTATTATATTGACTATTTGAAAGGGTCTCACCACAAATAATAGTCGTATCAACAAACTATACACATTTATTATATTGACTATTTGAAAGGGTCTCACCACAAATAGTCGTCGTATCAACAAACTATCATGTCGTGGATTATAATAGTATATAATAATTATGCTTCTTTAGTCAATTATCTGATGAAATGATATTATATTATTTTTATCTGGTGCTATTTGTTTGTATCTCTCTCTCTCTTTCTTTTTTTCTCTTTCTCTTTTTTTTTCTCTCCTCTCTCTCTCTGTTATTTTTTTTTCTCTCTTCTTTCTCCTCTTCGTCTCTTGTTCGTCTCTCTCTCTCTCTCTCTCTCTCTCTCTCTCTCTCTCTCTCTCTCTCTCTCTCTCTCTCTCTCTCAGTTCCAATAATGAATGAATGAATGTAAAGGAGGGGAAGGAATAATTACACTGTACTAGATTACAAAGATTACAAAGATTACAAAGATTAACATAACATCACAAGGGGTACAGGAGGAGGGGTACAGGAGGAGCGGTACACACAAACACAGGCTCCCTTAAAAAAATTAATTAGTGATTTTAAAGGTTTTGAGTCGCCATTA
>JAWZYT010005458.1:0-20000 GCA_034508575.1 Petrolisthes manimaculis
TTTTTTTTTTTTTTTTTTTTTAACATTAGAGTTCCTTTTTTTTTTTTTTTTTTTGGTATATTGGAGTGACTTGATTTTTTTTTTTTTTTTGAACATTAGAGTTACTTGATTTTTTTTTTTTTTTGGTATATTGGAGTGCCTTGATTTTTTTTTTTTTTTTTTTGTACATTGGAGTGACGATCTTTTTTTCTTTTTTTTGTACATTGGAGTGACTTGATTTTTTTTCACTGGAGTTACTTGATTTTTTTTTTTTTTGTATATTGGAGTGACTTGATTTTTTTTTTTTTTTTTGTACATTGGAGTGACTTGATTTTTTTGTTTTTTTGTTTGTACATTGGAGTGACTTGATTCCTCCAAAGTATATGCTAGGAAACAGGACCAGAAGAGCAAAAACAGTAATGGTGTTCTGTTGCTTGGAATAGTTTGGAGGATTTAGTTGCTCCAAATTTACCAACACAAAATTTTCCCCCTTAAATCTGAGGATATACTTGTTGAGGTGAGGTTGGAAAAATAATGGATGTGGGTGGGGGGGGGAGACAGCGGGGTTGGGGTAGTGGGGGAGACAGCAGTGTGGAGGTAGTGGGGGAGACAGCAGGGTGGGGTTGGGGTGGAGGGAGGAGACAAAGGGTGGGGGTGGGGGGGGGGAGACAGTGAGTGTGGGGGGGGGGGGTGATCCTGGCTTGCTGGAGATGGTATACAAATTATTCAAACCACTCACAAAAATATCAAAGCTGAAACTACACTAAAATAATGTTCATGCTTGTTCTCTTTCATGATACTTCAGCAATTCTTTACATATACATATTTACTCATATTAATATCCCACCGTGTATCAAAGAACTTGATGGCTTTTAGTGATAATGTTCCCCAGAGTGTTGGGGCCTGTACTAAAGGTAAATAAAGAACTTGAAAAAATTATGCATGTAAAGTTGTCCACCAAACATGAACAAAGTTATTATTATATGATTTTAAAGTGTGAATCCCAAAGACTCAGAATAGTTACTCCATTTGACCCCTTCCCCTAAAAAAAAAAAGGAAGAAAAAAAGAGAATACTACTAATAAACTATAAATAAAATAAATAAATAAACAAAATATAATTATAAGAACAAATAATTAGACATACTGTATACTTAAATTCATCACTACACACACAGACTTGATGACGGAGGAAGGACTATGTATAGACTGGACTATCAGGAGGATGGAAGGAAGATTATAGTGATGGGCTGAACAACCATTTCTCTTTACGTCGTCCCCCCTCGCCCCGCTTCTTTCCCTCTCGAGTTCCTCACCCAACTAACGAGGGGGGACTTTTGACCCCGACTCTGGCCAATACCCCATTAAGAGTTGTTGAAGACCCACTCTGTTTTGTTTTAGGGCCTGATCGTGGGTGTCTTAGGGGGGAAGGGGAGAAGGAGCTAGTGGGTGGAGCAGAGCAAGGGGAGTGATGGAGAGAGGTAAGGAGAATGAGAAGAGACACAGAGAGTGGAGATATGGTGGGGCTGGAATATAGGAGAGGTGAGGACAGGGAGAGGAGATAGATAAGGACGGGAATGGATCAGGGACATAGGGAGGAAAAGAGGAGAGGAGATAATGACTGACGTAAGGGAAGTACAAAGGGAAGGGGTAATATACGAAGAGGAAAAAAGGAAGGAGAAAATATAGAACTAGAGAAATGTAGAGGAGGGTTAGGGAGCTAGTGAAGAGGAAGGGGATGATGATAGGAAGATGAAATTGAGATGGGAGGAATAAAGATTAGAATAATGATTTTGGAAGATGGGATGAGGGCTAGGAGAACTGGATATTGAATAGGGAGATGAGGACAAGAAATAGGGCTGGAAAGTCTGGGATATAGAATGAAAAGATGGGTACCAAGAAGAGAAATACGAATGCAGAAACGAGGGCCAGGAAAATGGTAAGAGATGAGGCTACCTAAAGCTAGTTTTATTGTTAGGGGAAGGAGGAGAAGCCAGGATGGAACTAAGAAGGAAGAAGGTGTAAGTGTGTGAGGGGAAGTAAGGGAGGGAAAGATTGGTAGTGGTAGTAGTGGTGGATGTACATTATGTGTTGTAGGAGAGAGGAATGGTGGGGGTCGTCGTGGTGGATGTATGTGAGTTGGATAGAAAAGGGGAGAGAAAAGTGGTGGTGGGGTGCATGTATGTGTGTTGGAGAGAAAAGTGGTGATGAAGCTGTTGATGGTGGTGGTGATGTGCATGTGTGTTGCAGAAAAGAGTGGTGATGATAATGATGATGATGGTGGTGGTGGTGGTGGTGGTGGTGGTGGTGTTGGTGATGATGGTGCATGGGGATGACTGCGGTAGGTTGAAGAAATAAATCAAAGAAGCGTACAATTTCATGGTCGGGCCGCGTAATTGAAAATGGGGGAGAAAAATATGTTGATTGTATCTTTGCCTTACTAATGAACGATGCATTTTCCTCGTCCAAGGGTGCTGTCCTATGCAGTTGGAGGTCCGGCCCGCTCCCAACTCTGGTACGTTAAGGGGATATACAGAGATAGAACTGTAAAAATAACACTCTCTTTCTCTTCCTCTTCCTTCACTGAGTCGTTTCATCTCTTTATCTCCTATACTGTACTTCTTTTCGTATTTCATTTCTCATTCTTATTTTGATTTACGGTTATCATTATTATATTTCCACAGGTCGTCTTATAAACACATCAAAAACTATTCCATTAAAAGCTAACCACCAGAATTCAATATCAAGACTTTTAATGATATATAAGTTTTGGAGTTTTCTTTATATATCTTTTGGCTTTCAGGAATTAATAGCTCAGTAATAATTGACCCTCAACAAATTACTCTTACGTCATTTCAGGTCATAATTGTCTTTAAACTCTTATTCTCTTTAAAAGAAATGAGAAATATGATAAACATTTAGTGTCTGTTAAAAATATAATAGGAAAAGTGTAAAATGCCTGAGGAAGAAAGATAACAAAGGTAGATAGAAATAACAACAGATGGAGAGGAAAAGTAGAGAAAAAAAATCTTGAGATACAGAACAAGACAAAATTAATAGAACAAAATGATAGAAAGTAATAAAACCAAAGAAAGAATTACAGAAAAAAAAAAATGACAGAGGAACACAAAATAAAAAAATGTAAACACCAAAAGAAAAAAACGATAAGAAGGAAAAGAGGACAAAATTATACCACAAAGAGAGACCACACACACACACACACACACAGTCACACACACACTCCCCACACCACGAGAGACTTGGGTAGTGATGGGATCCTGGCTTGTCTTCCCTGTGTATATACTTGTCCGTGGAGGAGATGAAGTTCAGAGAGTCTGGGAATTATTATTAACTTAGGACCCGACGTAACGCCATCAGGGTATTTGGTTACACTCGTCGCCGCCACCAACACCAACACCACCTTGCAAGTTACTTCATTAACCCAACAAGCAAGCAGACAGACCCGGCAGAAATACAGGAAGGAAGCAAGGGGAACGTGGGGAAATTGGCAGGATAAATTCATTTCACCAAGTCCGTTTTGCAGTATACATTATTCGCTTCAATATTTGCTATAAGTATATACCGTATGTGATGGATACTGTATTCGTGAATTTAGTAATGAGTGTTTATTGAATTGTTTAGTGAGCAGTTGGAAGCATAAACTCAAAATGTGGAATATAATTATACTTTATAAATCATAAATAAAAAATAGTGCCGAGTTTATCAATTTGGCGATTAAGTGCAGATGGGTAAGCAATAATTTTGTGGACGCATTCCTAACTCTAACACAAGACCAATAAAATATTAATCTATTGGTCTTGCAATAACACACGGAAAATAATTAAGCACGAGATGACCGAC
Organism: Petrolisthes manimaculis; assembly: GCA_034508575.1. Taxonomy (NCBI): domain Eukaryota; kingdom Metazoa; phylum Arthropoda; class Malacostraca; order Decapoda; family Porcellanidae; genus Petrolisthes; species Petrolisthes manimaculis. The sequence continues at coordinate 3,839 of JAWZYT010005458.1, forward strand.
CAAGTAAAAGATGGGAGAGCTTGCTTGTAATATAATGATCCCTCGGTGTCTGTGTGAAACATAGAAGAGTGTATGGTGTGAAAAGTCCGTCTCAATAACTCGAGGTCAGATCTGTAGTCAAATATTGTACATCCTCTTTCGTGTGGCGTGCAGGGGTTAGATTACATGTGTGTGTGTGCAGGGGTTCGATTGCATATATGTGTCTGTGTATGTGTGTATGTGTGTGTGTGTGTGTATTCTGTTACATGTGTATGATGCGTGCGCGTGGTTCATAGAGCACTTTGTTGATGATTTCCTCTGCTAATGTGTGCTGGTATGGAGATAAAGTATGGATGTGCACGTGTATTATGCGTTGGTCGTGTGGAAAGATTTCACGGCTGTAACCCTCCTTAGTGAGAGGCGGGATCTTGTACCGGACGGACTGTAAAATACTCGAGGAATGAAAGGAGTATATGGTTGTACAGTTATACGAGTCAAGTCATAATTTCTACCCAAACATGGAGAAAGGATAAGTGGATTTTGATTTGAGGACGAAAGATGATCCTGGCTAGCTGGCTGACTGGCTGGTAGTATAGGACGAGGAGGGAGAAGGTGTATGATAGAGAGGTGAAACAAGAAACACGGAGGATATAGAAGGAAAGTTGAAACATACAGTAATATTACGAAGAAACGAAAGGGATTGTCAGGGGAATAATATAATGGAGTTAGAGTAGATTATCATTCTGTAGTCAGTCAGATAAAAGACTACTGATTCCCCCTAAACTAAGATTGAAAACTGACAATCTCTACTCGTAAGCTGTGTGTCTTCTGCAAAACGTTCGTATACAATGACTCACTTTTGAGACATTTCATTATTACCATAAACTGATTTTAAAATATTCTCCACCTCCCTCCACACCCACAAAATCTCTCTCTCTCTCTCTCTCTCTCTCTCTCTCTCTCTCTCTCTCTCTCTCTCTCTCTCTCTCTCTCTCTTAACGTCTGAACGTCACATTAACTGTTTTCTCTCTTCGTCGCCACACCCATCTTCATTCCTTCCCTAATCTTCATCAAATCTTTTAATTTCTTCTTATGTGTATTCTCTTTCCCTCCTTTTCCTTCTCACCACGACAGACCCTTCCTTCAACCACTTTCATAACATTCACGCTGCAATTTCTCTCTTTATCTTACATTTTATTCCTATGCCTTTCATTCCTGCTTTAGCTTTCCTACATTATTCCTTGACTTTTCATACTTTTCACTTCCCCATTTCACTCCAACTATTTCCAACATTATACCACCACCATCACCACGACTTTCTAACTACAACAACCCACTCTTATAACTACCACCACCACCACGACCACCCACCTTGACCACCACCACTACAACCACTCTATAACTACCACCACCACCACCACGACCACCCACCTTGACCACCACCACCACCACTACAACCACTCTATAACTACCACCACCATCACGACCACCCACATTGACCACCACCACCACCACTACAACCACTCTATAACTACCACCACCATCACGACCACCCACCTTGACCACCACCACCACCACTACAACCACTCTATAACTACCACCACCATCACGACCACCCACATTGACCACCACCACCACCACTACAACCACTCTATAACTACCACCACCATCACGACCACCCACATTGACCACCACCACCACCACTACAACCACTCTATAACTACCACCACCATCACGACCACCCACATTGACCACCACTACCACCACTACAACCACTCTATAACTACCACCACCATCACGACCACCCACATTGACCACCACCACCACCACTACAACCACTCTATAACTACCACCACCATCACGACCACCCACATTGACCACCACCACCACCACTACAACCACTCTATAACTACCACCACCATCACGACCACCCACATTGACCACCACTACCACCACTACAACCACTCTATAACTACCACCACCATCACGACCACCCACATTGACCACCACCACCACCACTACAACCACTCTATAACTACCACCACCATCACGACCACCCACATTGACCACCACTACCACCACTACAACCACTCTATAACTACCACCACCATCACGACCACCCACATTGACCACCACCACCACCACTACAACCACTCTATAACTACCACCACCATCACGACCACCCACATTGACCACCACTACCACCACTACAACCACTCTATAACTACCACCACCATCACGACCACCCACATTGACCACCACTACCACCACTACAACCACTCTATAACTACCACCACCATCACGACCACCCACATTGACCACCACCACCACCACTACAACCACTCTATAACTACCACCACCATCACGACCACCCACATTGACCACCACTACCACCACTACAACCACTCTATAACTACCACCACCATCACGACCACCCACATTGACCACCACTACCACCACTACAACCACTCTATAACTACCACCACCATCACGACCACCCACATTGACCACCACCACCACCACTACAACCACTCTATAACTACCACCACCATCACGACCACCCACATTGACCACCACTACCACCACTACAACCACTCTATAACTACCACCACCACCACGACCACCCACATTGACCACCACTACCACCACTACAACCACTCTATAACTACCACCACCACCACGACCACCCACATTGACCACCACCACCACCACTACAACCACTCTATAACTACCACCACCATCACGACCACCCACATTGACCACCACTACCACCACTACAACCACCCTATAACTACCACCACCATCACGACCACCCACATTGACCACCACTACCACCACTACAACCACTCTATAACTACCACCACCATCACGACCACCCACATTGACCACCACCACCACCACTACAACCACTCTATAACTACCACCACCATCACGACCACCCACATTGACCACCACTACCACCACTACAACCACTCTATAACTACCACCACCATCACGACCACCCACCTTGACCACCACCACCACCACTACAACCACTCTATAACTACCACCACCACCATCACGACCACCCACATTGACCACCACTACCACCACTACAACCACTCTATAACTACCACCACCATCACGACCACCCACATTGACCACCACCACCACCACTACAACCACTCTATAACTACCACCACCATCACGACCACCCACCTTGACCACCACCACCACCACTACAACCACTCTATAACTACCACCACCACCATCACGACCACCCACATTGACCACCACTACCACCACTACAACCACTCTATAACTACCACCACCATCACGACCACCCACATTGACCACCACCACCACCACTACAACCACTCTATAACTACCACCACCACCATCACGACCACCCACATTGACCACCACTACCACCACTACAACCACCCTATAACTACCACCACCATCACGACCACCCACATTGACCACCACCACCACCACTACAACCACTCTATAACTACCACCACCATCACGACCACCCACATTGACCACCACCACCACCACTACAACCACTCTATAACTACCACCACCACCATCACGACCACCCACCTTGACCACCACCACCACCACTACAACCACTCTATAACTACCACCACCACCATCACGACCACCCACCTTGACCACCACCACCACCACTACAACCACTCTATAACTACCACCACCACCATCACGACCACCCACATTGACCACCACTACCACCACTACAACCACTCTATAACTACCACCACCATCACGACCACCCACATTGACCACCACTACCACCACTACAACCACTCTATAACTACCACCACCATCACGACCACCCACATTGACCACCACTACCACCACTACAACCACTCTATAACTACCACCACCATCACGACCACCCACATTGACCACCACCACCACCACTACAACCACTCTATAACTACCACCACCATCACGACCACCCACATTGACCACCACCACCACCACTACAACCACTCTATAACTACCACCACCATCACGACCACCCACATTGACCACCACTACCACCACTACAACCACCCTATAACTACTACCACCACGACCACCCACATTAACCACCACTACCACCACCACTACAACCACTCTATAACTACCACCACCACCACGACCACCCACATTGACCACCACTACCACCACTACAACCACTCTATAACTACCACCACCACCATCACGACCACCCACATTGACCACCACTACTACCACCACCACTACAACCACTCTATAACTACCACCACCACCATCACGACCACCCACATTGACCACCACTACTACCACCACCACTCGTCTCTATAACCACACCTTCTCCTTCCGTCCCATAGTTCACTGTAGGTCGTCATTAGCCTTAATAATTCCATAATCACAACTAATAATTCGACAAAGCTTCTAGGGAAGGCGATAATGAAGCCCACTGGACGTAACTCAATTACCTGACGTTCGATAATGAGCCGAGGATCCTGCACTCTGATAATTACCCCTACCTACCTAACCCCCCCCAGTATTATTACTAACTAACCCCCCTACCCCTCTCTCTCTCTCTCTCTCTCTCTCTCTCTCTCTCTCTCTCTCTCTAACCTACTGTCTAGCTTTCATTCATTATCTTTCTCCCCACACCTTATCTATATTGTACATGTACTTTGCCCAGCCCTCACTTCTCTCCTTTCCTACCCACACTTTACCTTACTTATTTAGACTACTTGTGTTCTTCTACTAAATCCTACCTGTTTAGTTTTCATTATTTTCCTTCCCATTCTTTTCTTACCTCTTCTTGCCATCAACTACTCCCTTTCTCACAATATTCCTACATTACAGAGTCTTCAGTACTCCTTCGAGACGAGAATAAGAAATTGGTGAGATTCAAGATGGCCATGGGTCAGATCAGGTCAGACTAAAAGTAATCATTATCTCGAGAGTCAAGTCAGGTAAAAAAATGATGGAGGTCGTTCACTACTAATTAATCTTTACAAATCTTTACAAACTAATCAATCATGTACCAATAAACAAATACATTAACTATATACCAAGGACCGAACCCTAAAACTTTAACGATGGAAATATTAAACAGATGCTGGGAGTTTGAAGGTTAGGAAGGGAAGGGAAGGAAGGAAGGGACAAGAGCAAAAACCTAACTACTAACTATGCTTCCATCATCAATATATTTTACGTGTGGCCACATTACTGATTATATATGGATCGTGAAGGCCTGGTAACTAGGTGGGTAAGTGGGTCATTTGCTTCGAGCTTGGCGATGGTATACGTGGAAGGGGGAGGGGGAGGGGGGCTATACATGGGGAAGGGTGTAGGTGTAAGTGGGGGTGGTGTAGGAGGTGGGGGAGGAGAGAGGAGGATCACCTAATATGAAAAGTATGTGCAGCTAAAGATGGGTGAATTTTTCTTGGTGATGCGTGATAAAGGACAAGTTTTCTATAACACAGCTGACAGAGGAAGGAGTGCATGGAGGAGTGGGAAATATTACATAGAGATATAATACCGTATATACAGTATAGATGCATTGGTATATAGATTGATTGATTAACAGACAACTATATGTATATACTCTACCCATAACTAGATTTCTATCACCACTACCATCATCACCATCACCACATCTACCTTCACTATACCATCACCCTCACTAACACCATCACCATCACCATAACAAGAACAAACATCATGACACAATTTAATGGTGGAAGTGAGGTGGTAATGCTGGAAGTGGTGGTGATTGTAGTGATGGTGATATTGGTTGTGTTAGTGGTGAAGTAGGGGTAGGAGTAATAGAATAAGTGGTGATAATAGTGGTGATGGTGATAGTGGTTGTGGTAGTGGTAAAGCGAGAATGGGGGTAGTAGAATAAGTGGTGATAGAAGCAGTGGTGGTAGTGGTCATAATGGTAGTAGTGTTGGTGGTAGTCAGTAATAGTGGTGGTGATAGAGGTGAAGTAACCTAACCTAACCAAACCTAACCTAACCTAACCAAACCTGACCATCAATTTAGTCGAGGGAGCCGAGGCCTTTAAGTGGCTGAAGATGGAACAGAGTCAGATCAGTCCCTCTCATCTCCCTCACAACATCACACACACAACCCATCACTACTCCAAACTATCTTAGTGTATATGGGTATAGGTGGAGCAACAAATTCCTCTAAAGTATTCCAAGCAACAGGACACCATTATTTATGTTCATCTGTTCATGTTTCCTGGTATATTTTTGGGGGAATCAAAGCGTTCTAATGTATGTACCAATAGTGTCCATCTCTTCTCTCTCAAAAGACTCACTATCACTGTTCCCAAGTCTCTTATGGTGAGGGGGAATATAGCTACCTGCCTTCACTCTTTCCCTCCTTTCGTTTCATACTCTCTCTTCTCTTGCCTCCTCCATCCCCCCTCTCTCCCTCCCTTCCTTACAGCTTCCCTCACTCCTTCCCTCGTTTCGTTTCATACCCTCTCTTCTCTTGTCTCCTCCATCCCTCCTCCCTCTCTCCCTTACAGCTTCCCTCACTCCTTCCCTCGTTTCGTTTCATACCCTCTCTTCTCTTGCCTCCTCCTTCCCCCTCCCTCCCTCCCATGCACTTAAGAGGATCCTAAGGCGGGCATCCATACCCTGACAGACAGCCTCTCTGGTCATTATCTGGTAGCTGAGCATTACAACCAATTAAGATAAACTATCAGTGGTGACTTTATCAGTGAAGGGGATCAGTGCTCAAGGCAGGAACACCATTACTACCACTACTACTATACCTACTACTACCACTACTACCATCTCCACTCCTACTATTACTGCCACCATCACCACAACCACCACTACTACTACTATTACTGCCACCATCACCATAACCACCACCAACACCATCACCACTACTAGTAGTACTATAATTTATTATCCCCATCACCACTACCACTACTTCTACTACTACTACTACTACTACTACTACTACTACTACTACTACTACTACTACTATTATTATCAAACCAACATAGCTCAATCGTTTTTCCTTTACGAAACCCAACCATAACACATTTATGATTAATATCAACTTTCCTATCCCGACGCCAAAGTAACAAAACCAAACCAAACCAAACCAACACAAGTACAGGAAAGTTTTCATTCTGTCTGTTCCGTCACATGCAGCGTAGAAAACCGATAGTAAGATTCCAAAATATATGATGATGTACTGATATATTGTCAGTGAGAAAAAGACAAAAAAATTAATACTGGTCATACAATACAAATATAAGTTAATAAACAATATAATAAAAACATAAATAAATAAATGAATAATAAAATAAAAATATAAGTAAATAAACAATAAAATAAAAACATAAATAAATGAATAAATAATAATATAAGAACATAAATAAATAAATAATGAATAAAAATAAAGTAACTACAATCGCGTACTGTGGTAAATGAAAGGCGGCGGTAATAAGAGATTAAGTTAGTGTGATACCGTCGGTCGGCAAACAGAATGAAACAACGTGGAATGACTGACTGACAGACACCTTCTTCAAACTGCATGTGTCGCTAAAAAAACACTCCTTCACTTTATATATCATAGGTCGTCGTTGTTGTTGTTGTTGTCACGAGAGAAAACACAAAACTTATGCTATTTTCTGGCATAATAAAGATAACATTATTTTATCTTGTTTCCCTCGTATATATATATGACTGTGTGATGCCCTGTGACCAACCCATTTGTGTGTCTTACTGTGTGTGTGTGTGTGTGTGTGTGTGTGTGTGTGTGTATAGAATGCTTTGGTCTGTGAATGTATACATGTGTGTCCCATAGAGTTTATACAGTTTATATTGGCTCGTCATACTCATAATCCATCTTGGTTAGTTAAGGGGTAGTGTAGAGTGTTAGTAAATCTGGAGTAACTAACTGATTCCTCCAAACTATTCCAAGCAACACAACACCATTATTTATCTTAATCTGGTCCCGTTTCCTGACATACTTAAAAGTAATCAAGTTAGTCCAGTATATCAAACGTGTACTTTTATGGTCTATGATTATCTATATGTTATTTATATACACGAAATCTGCTCTGTATTTATAGTAAAACCTGTCTGGTGTTATTTTAGAGTTAAGGTGGAAATATACTTTTGGTACATTAGAATGCCTCGGTGCCTCCAAAGTAACAGGACCAAATGAAGAACAATAATGGTGGCCTGTTGCTTGGAATAGTTTCTAGGAATCATTTACTCCAGATTCAACAACACCTCAACATCCCCTTCACTTACCTAACCCTAATCAGAAGCAGGAAAAAAAATGGATCACACAATTTAAGCCCCATATATGTTCAGTGAGTGCTAATGATAACCAAGTGGACATGATGTGTGTGTGTGTGTGTGTGTGTGTGTGTGTGTGTGTGTGTGTGTGTCCTCTTACACACAAACACACAGAGAGATGGTATTATTTATTCTAGGTGTGTAAAGTGGAAGATTTTTTTTTTCCAAAATGCAAAACGCCCCACAAATATATATATATATATATATATATATATATATATATATATATATATATATATATATATATATATATATATATATATATATATATATATATATATATATATATATATATATATATAAAGAATAATATATAAATAAATTGAGGATAACCGTTTCGTGGCAAAGTTTGGAGGAGAATAATATTATAAAGCCTCCAACTCAACAAAATCCCAATCCTGCATGGACTTTTCAAAACAATGCCTTTTTGGGTGAATTATTGGAAGTTATCGATTTACTCCAAACTATGCCACGAAACACCAACTATACCGATGATGCGCGTTTCGTGGTCAAGTCTGAAGGAACCTGTAGCCTCCAATTCAGCGACCTACCCAAATGTTAGGCCCCGTCGTGAAGTAACCGGAGGGCAGGTGTAAAATTTATAACCACCTGTGACAAATTACTCGTTATCTGTAAAATGGGTCCAATTAGCATCCCGGTGTTGGAGGTGGTAGTGTATGTGGTAGTGGTAGTAGTGGTAGTAGTGGTGGTGGTGGTAGTGTAGGTGGTGGTAGTGGTGTATGTGGTAGTGTTGGTAGTAGTGGTGGTGGTGGTGGTGGTGATAGTAGTAGTGGTGGTCATAATGGTGAGAGTGATGGTTGAAATGGTAGTGTTAGTAGCGTTGTTGTTTGTGGTAGTAGTGGTAGTGGTGGTGAGAGTGTTGGTAGTGCAGTATGGTAGTTTTTGGGTAGGTCTCTAAGATATAGTTATGGACTGACATGGGTTTGTTTATCCTTGCTGTTGATATTGTTTTTATTGTCATGTACATATATAACATTACGATCTTTTTACCTCTACTTCTAAAACCATACACATAATAACATCACCTTCCTATCTCTAATTTTAAAACCATATAAACATAATAATTTATCACGTTCCTACCCCCAATTCTAAAGTAATACACACAATTTCACTTTCTTTACCTCCACTTTTAAAACCTTACACTTTTTATCACGTTCCTACCCCCAATTCTAAAATCATACAATTAATTTCACGTTCTTTTTTACCTCCATTTTAAAATCCGGGGATATTTTATAATCCGTTTTTTACTTGTACTTCTAAGCCGTTCACTGAATATCACCTTCTTACCTCTACGTGTTTAACTTTACACATAAAATACTTTCCTTACCGCTACTCGTTCCTACCGCCACTTTTAAAACCACGTATGTACAGTTACAATCAAATCACCACTGACACTTTCCTTTTCCATCGTGCAAATAAATCAATATTATATAAAAATATAATCATACAACATCTTACGTCTACTCAATCCCCTCAATTATTATTATTATTATTATGAAGTGCTGCAAAATCATACACGTGTTGTTTTTTATTACACAAATATTTACTACGATGGAAGGAAAGTGTAGGTGGATATTTGATCGTGGCTGTACATACCATCACGTTCTTCACCGCTAATTCTAAATCCATACACATAAAATCACCCGTTCTTTACCGATGCTTCTAAAATCGGGGACATATTATTATCATTACGTTTTTTACCGCTACTACTACTACTACTACTACTACTACTACTACTAATAATAATAATAATAATAATAATAATAATAATAATAATAATAATAATAATAATAATAATAATAATAACAATAATGATAATAATAATAATAATAATAATAATAATAATAATAATAATAGAATAATAATAATAATATCAACAGTAACAATAATATTAATAACAATAATACTAATAATAATAATGATAATGATAATAATGATAATAATAATAATAATAATAATAATAATAATAATAATAATAATAATAATAATAACAATAATAATAATGATAATGATAATGATAATAATAATAATAATAATAATAATAATAATAATAATAATAATAATAATAATAATAATAATAATAATAATAATAATAATAATATAGTAAGGACATAAACAAACCAATAAATTAAGCACACAAATAATCCAATAATTGAAAGGAATAAGCATAAATAACAATAAAGATAATACAAATACAGAGAGAACCGAATTTAACTTCTTATTTTTTCTTCTTCTTTATTTATCAAAGTTGAATATAATTTAATGTAATCACGTCTCTTGCAGCTAGAATAAATTACACAGGATATATTTCTAGTTTATTCTTTCTCATATTGTGTGGTTGGTTAGTTGGTTGGTTGGTTGGTTGGTTGGTTGGTTGGTTGGTTGGTTGGTTAGTTGGTTGGTTGGTTGGTTAGTTGGTTGGTTGGTTGGTTGGTTGGTTGGTTGGTTGGTTGGTTGGTTGGTAGGTTGGTTGGTTGGTTGGTTGGTTGGTTGGTTGGTTGGTTGGTTGGTTGGTTGGGACCCCTTGATGTATATTATATGAATTATAAACGTAGATATACAAGTTTAAACCTATAATTGACGAATAGTAAAACAAAAAAAAAATTGTAATAAAAAAAAAAAAAAATTACATGAGCCTATAATTTACATCTGCCTGCTACTTACTTATCGGCTCAACTTATCAGGAGGAAGTGCAGTGTTGGTAAATCTGGAGCAACTGATTCCTCCAAACTAATCCCAGGCAACAGTCCACCATTATATCTGTTTATCGGGACCCGTTTCCTGACATACTTTGGAGGAATCAAGATACTTCAATGTACCAATTTAATGGATAATGATGATATTTTTTTTCTTCAAGGTAATGATGCAGAGATTAGGAAGTAATTGATCTTTAATGTCAGAAGCAGAAAGAGCCGAGATGTGAAGGAGAAATTGAGTTAATATTATTTAGTGTAGGTATGAGGGAAGAAGGGTGAAGGTGTGTGTGTGTGTGTGTGTGTGTGTGTGTGTGTGTGTGTGTGTGTGTGTGTGTGTGTGTGTGTGTGTGTGTGTGTGTGTTTATGAAGACTAGTAAAGGTGATCAAACATGGCTGGCTAATCCCGTAGACTTTATTGACTATTATTATTATTATTTTCCCCCGCTATCTCAGGCCTTCACAGTAACCGAATACCTTCTTCCTATAATGTTAATTAATCTGAACCGAAAGGAATGAAATACAGTCAGAAGGGTAATTCACTTTTGTTCCATTGGAGTGCCTTGATTCCTCCAAAGTATGCCAGAAAACGGAACCAGATGAACAAAAATAATGGTGTTCTGTTGCTTGGAATAGTTTGCAGGAATTAGTTGCTCCAGATTTCACCAACACAAAATTTCCCCCTTAACTAAAAGTGTACCACAAGAAACACAATGAAGAAATCACTATTACAAAGCTGTAATACTCGGTTATATAATATTATATCTCTAATAATAATAATAATAATAATAATAATAATAATAATAATAATAATAATAATAATAATGATAATAATAATAATGTAGATAGGATTACATGCACTGGGGTGTGTGAAGATAATGAATGATACAGTTGAAATTATTCAGTTGAAAATACAGCCATTACAGAATTACACGGTGCAAAAAAAAAAAAAAAAAAAAAAAAAAACAGACAGACAGACAGACGAGCAAAAACCATTCAGTGATGGAAGGTTAGAACTCCAACACTCAGATTATTATGGTGATGATGTAGAGTAGAATATAGTGATGATTATGAAAGGTGCAAAGTGTGTGATGTGATAATGATGATAATGGTGATGATGTAACTTTGATTAAATTAAGGTGAAGTACAGTGTTGGTAAATCTGGAAAAAAAATGATTCCTCCAAACTATTCCAAACAACAGAACACCATTATTTATTTTTGTTCATGTGCTTGGTCCTGTTTCCTTTTACATACATACATACATACATACAGTACTTTGGAGGAATCAACGCGCTCCAATGTAACAAAAGTGAATAACCCCCTTAATTAAAATGATGCTTATGTAATTATGTTGCAAAGAAAAAGAAGAATGTGAGGAGGGAAAAGAATAATAATAATAATAATGATGACACTAATTATTTATATACTGACTGACTGACTGTGGGTCCCGTTGTGAAACTCCTAGGAATTATATATATAGTACCGGTAAGAGAAATATTATCATAAGAGATGAAAGACGATTGCCGGTCGGTATGTGTACAGTCACGAGTATTAGTAAGTCTTTAGAGGTGTTCACTTATACTTAAAACCAACAATTTTCTGTGTGTGTGTGTGTATGTGTGTGTGTGTGTGTGTGTGTGTGTGTGTGTGTGTGTGTGTGTGTGTGTGTGTGTGTGTGTGTGTGTGTGTGTGTGTGTGTGTGTGTGTGTGTGTGTGTGTGGTCAAGGGCTGGGTTTAGGTAGGGTAGTACTGGGTTGGGTTGGGCCTCGGGTAGCCAGTAATGACAGACCTTGACAATCGCCGTGATCAGCCTACGTGTCCTGCCCTTCTCTACTAAATTTGTTTGCCTTATGAAATAATTGAAATTTCTTGCCAATTAAGGTATATTATGGTTCACTGAAATTGTGGGCGATTACATAGACATACATCACACGTGGCGATCAATTACCAACACTATAATGGCGAGCTATGTATAGGGGTGTGTTTATGTGTGTTTCTATACGCATACATACATATACATATACCCTTCCCCATTTGCTCATTCATACTTTGCGTAATGGAACTGCAGAATGAACGAAAAATTCAATGCCAATATATCCATTGTGCAAGGTGTAAATAAGCCAGTGTGTGTGTGTCAATATATATGTGTCAATATGTTTTTTTTTTTTTTTTTTTTTTTGTATATACTAAAGATACCCAATAATCACTCTCAGAGTTCGAACACGGTAACTGGAGAATGGGAAGCTCAGTTGAAGCCATTGTACTACGATTCCCATAAAAAAAAATATAGGCCTAGATGCAAAATTGTGAGAAAATTAAATAGTAAATACGATACAATGTAGTTATTTTGTGAGTTTACTATTTGCAAAAGGCTGTGTATGTATGTATGTTTGTACGTGAAGATGAACACATATATACAATGGGTCCTGGAACACACACACACACACACAAACAAGCACACACACACACACAAACAAGCACACACACACACACACAAACACAAGCACACACACACACACACCGCTGCAGGCCACTCCACCACCACCACCACAACACAACACAACAGACGTCCACCACTACTACCAACTACTCAGCAACCCGTGTCGAATGTCTGGCCCCATCTCTAGATCAACAACAAATGATGGGAGATGCTGGAGCGACATGATGAAGGCTCCTGTTTGGCTTCTCCTTGCTTCTGGTAGTGGTGATGGGTATGTTGGGGATTGCTTGTTTTCGGGGTCAGGGGAATGTGTGTGTGTATGTATTTTGCTCAGTGGTGGTGAATGTTAGTGGTGGTGGTGATGATGATGGTGTTAGTGGTAGTGTTGGTGGTGGTGGTGATTCCTTGTTTTCGGGGTGAGGGGATGTGTGTGTGTGTGTGTGTGTGTGTGTATGGTGTGTGTGTGTGTGTGTGTGTGTGTGTTCTTCATTGAGGTGTTCCCCATACTGTTTTTCCTATATATTTACTGCCTCACATGAACGAACTTAAGAGTACAATTATGAAAACGCACTTTCTTCAATATGTCTCTTTTGTCTTTGCACTGGACCAAATTAATAACGACAGTCGGGCTCGAAATACGCAGATATGAAAAAAAAAATCAGTTTCCGTGGCTTTACATAAATACCCAGACGTTGAACACAATATCGTTTCACCAAATGATGGCGCTCTATGAATTATTTTTATCTCATACTCCATTCACAATTAAAGAAATGATGGTAGACACTAAGTTTCAACACAATATTAGACACCTACTTTAATGGATATGGTTTCTTTTCTGTTTCACGAGAAGCTGGGGTTTTATAAATTATTGGAATTTCACTAACAATTCACAATAAAAGTCATGGCGGCAGAAGGGAAATTTCAACGCAATTTAGACACCTAGCTTAAGGGATCCATTGTTGTAATAAAAAAATAGGAGGTTAACGAGTCCTTTAAATATTACCACGAAACACCACCTATATTAAAGGAGCTTGTTTCGTGCTATAGTCAGGAGGAATCAGAAGCCACCATGTCTCATACACGATCACAGGGTCCTTAAGTAAACAGTGCCGACACAAAGTGAGTATAATTCTCATCAAAAGGGTATTCGGTAATTTCCATGCTAAACCCATTACTGTAACACTGCACTTTTCCATGAACGTGATACACAATAACATGCATTACACGTGTAGGAAATTATAGCATGCGTCTCCATTTCCCTTCCCACAAAAACCCACAGCACAGTTAGGATTGCTTGAATATTATTATCCTGAGATTACTACTACTTAACCTATACCTCCCACCCAACTCAGAACACCACGGGATTTTAATGTTTGTGTTCTGGATAATGCCCGGGCAGAACTGACGGTAATTATGGTTACGAGTTTACAGTGGACATTCCTAGATAAAAGGCAAAAATTTGATACTCGAGCGAAACCAAAATATGAAACACGAGAGATAGAATTATAACTCGGTGAAATACACGTGATATAATAATAACTCAGTGAAATACATGAGATAGATTAATAACTCGGTAAAATACATGATATATTGAAACTAAGAATTAACTGTTATCTCTTACCTTGTCCCATCCCCAAACTCGGATCGCTGTAAGGCTTTTAATAATTAATATAATGATCACCTTCAAACTAGTGTACTGATGACGTGTCCATAATATACAGATCACGAAAAAAATTAATACACTAACGTCCAAACAAAAGCTAATAATACACTTACACATGCCACCCAAAAGCTAATATACGAATACTGATGTCTCCTAAAAAAAAAGCTAATGTCATCGATAAGTTAATATAAGTATTTTAATGTCACCCAAAAGCTAACATAATATTACTAATGAATGCCTCAAAGCTAACTAACTAATACATATAGGTACCATACTACTGATTGCCTTAAGGAGAGAAACCAATTATGGGATATCGGAAGGTTACTGATTCTTCCAAACTATGCCAGGAAACAGAACCCCTCTTAAGGACCCTGTGATCGTGTATGAAACTTGGAGGCTTCTAATTCCTCCTAACCATGCCACGAAACAAGCTCCTTCCATATAGGTAGTGTTTCGTGGCAATATTTGAAGGACTCATTTATCTCCAATTTTCTGACTACATCACAGGGTCCCTTAATGAAATTATACAGGGGACGTGTTTTATAGCTGAGTTTGGAGGCCTATATTCCCTCCACACATTTACTACATAAGGTTGCTTCCCTTAAAAATAGTTCACCAAACAGCTGGAAAGGTGGACAAGGATATATATAGACTTTTTTTTATAGAGACTCACCTTGGAATGGATATCCTGAGAAAATTGGCCTCATCTGTGAGAGTCCCAAGGCCCCGGCAGACACAGCCATGGTTGAGGTTCCCGCCAGAGGTCCGTCTCTCATGGCGTCCCCTTCTTCTCCTCCTCCTCCTCCTCCTTCTCCTCCTCCTCAAGGGCTTGGCAGAGGGAGGCAGGGAGGTTATCGACGGAGTGAGTGTTGGGCGAGGCAAAAGGAGGCGTTGAAGGTGCAGGTGGTGGAGGGTCGAAGCTGGAGTTATTTTTGCTGGATGGTGTATATAGAAGACCAGTTTATTATTGTGTGTCGGAGATGCTGCTGAAAGTGATGATGGTGTTGGTGGTGGTGGTGGTGGATCGAAGCTGAAGAA
>JAWZYT010005458.1:25000-38756 GCA_034508575.1 Petrolisthes manimaculis
AGCTGGCAACCCAAATGATATACAGCACGTATCTACTTTACAGCTGGTGTGTCGCTCTGCCCTCACCCACCTCGCCAGAACGGAATGTGCTTTTCATCCTAAAGAGGCGCGAGCGAGCGAGGCCTTGTGGGAGGGCCAGCTGGGAGCCATGAGGCACTGGGGTGACCAGGCATCTAATTCGACATGCCACTTTGATCACTGACAAGCCCCCTCATAGAGCGCAAAGTCTGGTGCCTTGGGTCGGCGTCTGGTGATGAGGACTGGGACCAAGTTTTACCCAGAGAATCTTTGGATCCAATCCATCCTGCCTGGCATACCTACCAGTGGAAAGGAGGGGGAGGGGGAGGGTAGGAAGGGAAAAGGGGGGCAGGGGACAAGTGGGGGAGAGACAAACACGCTATAAGTGTCTCCCTCACACCTACCTCTCCCTCCGACAACACTCGCTTTTATTCAAATGAAGACGGACAGCTGGAAATCTTCATCGGTGCAGGTGAGGTGAGGTGAAGGAAGGGGAGGCAAGAGTGGAGGGGGAGAAGAGGGAGGGGAGGCAAGAATGGAAAGGACGAAAGGAAGGCAGGAGAGGAGGGAAGGGGTGGGTAAGATGGTTGTGGAGGGGACGGGAGAAGAGATGTGAGGAAGGGTAGGGGGGGAGGAGAGGAATAGTAGGGGGGAGGAGAGGAATAGTAGGTGGGGAGGGGTAAGGGGGAGGAGAGGAATAGTAGGTGGGGAGGGATGGTAGGAGAGGAGAGAAGGACGGGCTGGACCACCCACGACCAGAGCTCCCCGGGGTGGGTGGGCAGGTGACCCGCTAATGGGCGTGACGGGCGGACTGGGGTGGCCTCGCCCTCGCTAACAATACCCGCCCACCCAGTCACCCACCCACCCCTATTGCCTTCCCCAACCTACTCACCCCAACACCCTCCATCACCATCCCCCAACACCCTACCTATACCATTTCACTTCATCCCCCATTACCCTATATACCTCCCATTCCAATTCATCCCCAAACACACTCCCTCCCATTTCACTTCATCCCCCTTTACACTCCCTACCATTCCACTTCATCATAATACTTACACTATAGTCAGGCAGGCAAGCAAACAGGCAGGAAGTTAGGCAGGCAAGCAAGCAGGCAGGTAGGCAGGCAAGCAATCAGGCAGCTAGGTAGGCAGGCAAGCAAGCAACCAGGCAGGTATATAGGTAGGCAGGAAGGCTCAGAAACTACCACCACCACTACTACTACTACCATCGGACACCATGCATGACCACCCAACACCAAAACCACCATCACTACTACTATTACCATCACCACCATCACATCCACTACACATATACATTATAATCTAACACCTTGACGACCATCAACATTACTACCATTATCACCACTATCACCATCACCACCATCACACCCACAACACATATACATTATAATCAAACACCCTGACGACCATCCAAGCATTGATTACAATTGGCCACCTACTTTTTGTCCACTGCAATTGATAGGAGTGATGTACAGTTGCCAAAATATGAATTGCGACAACTTTTGATGGAACGTTAGCTATATTAATGTCCATAGTTTTTTGTAGGCATCATAAAATATACATTACAAAAGGAAATGTATGTACACTTCCCTTTGTATTAAATCCTTATAGTTCCTACTAATTGTTGTGGATGTTTATATAGTTAGCATTTCATTAAAAGATCTGGTTCATCTTAAACCTGTATGTATATTAATTTGTTAAAGGAAAATATAGTATAAATAATTCAATACCGGAATGCATGTCTCTTATATCCAGTAAAAATATAATATAAATAAAATATACAAATGCATTCTCATGGATCCCTTGACATTCTTCCATAGACTCCAAGTTGGAAATCATTGAGCTAGAAGGAAGGAAGGAGGGTACCGGTATAGGCAGGGATATCAACCATTGGGAGGGGAGGAAGAAGAACAGGAGGGGGTCTAATTGGGGGAAAATGGGATGGAAGGAGGGAGGGAGGGACTAGCTGGGGATTGTTGAGAGGGAGGTAAAGAGGGATGGTTGAGATAAGGAAAATGAGGGATAGGATAAGCTGGGATGAAGTACAAAGGGGAAGGATGGAGAAATAAATACATGTCTGGAGAAAAGAAGTGAGGGAGGAACCAACTGGATGGAAAAAGAGAGAAACTGGCTTCTCCTTATTGAAAGAGGTAATTAACTTTTGTTACATTGGAGTACCTTGATTCCTCCAAAGTATGCCAGGAAACAGGACCAGATGAACAAAAATAACGGTGTTCTGTTGCTTGGAATAGTTTGGAGGAATCAGTTGCTCCAGATTCATCAACACAAAATTCCACCTCAAGTGTATTGGTGGATAAATTCATTTAAATTTTTTACGCCATTCATGAAAATAACTGATGACCGTGTAAAAGTTCGGTTACTTAAAATTAAGAAAGATGGAACTGTTCGTGTTCCTATATATACTTATCGTGTTCTTCCTAATAAAATTCGATTGTAAGGAACACACTATAGTCTTGGAAACGTTAACTATATCCACAGTAACCTCATTCACACTCTTCATATAACACACCTACACTAACATAATTAATTCCACCAAGGGACTGAGTCATTAGAACGTAACCTATTTAAACAAACACCACACGAGCGTCAACTGAGCCTGAGAGAGTTCGTTGTGGTTGTCTGTCGTTACTTTCCTTTTTGTTTTTATTTCCTTGGTGGATGTGGGTGTGGGACTATATAGGTACTCAGTTAGTGTGGTCAATGGTTGTTGTTGTGGGGGATTAGCGGGTGTGGGAGTGTAGTAACTGGTGTGGGAAAGAATGTGAGTGCTTGAGGAGTTCAATGTGGCTGAGTGAATGTGTAGATGAAGTGGGAATGGATGTGAGTACTTGAGTTGCTGTGTGTGGTTGTGTGAGTATGTATATAATGTGGTGTCAAGTGGGTTTCATGTGTGTGTTTTGTGGGTGTGTGGATATTATATGGCTAAGGATGTGTATTGCTGGATGGCTTAGATTCTGTGAAAAGTCTGTGAATGTGAAGCTGCCATACGTCTGTTAAAATATGAGTTTCGCGGCTGTAAATGCCTGTAGGTGTGTGTATGTCATATATCTGTGAGGATGTGTGTCTCTGGATGTGACTGTGAGAGATAAAGTTTCGTAGCTGTGAAAAAAAAAAAAGCTGTGGACGCAAAGGAAGGAAGGAAGGTGTGGTTCGTTTTGTGTGAGGATGTGTGTGGTTGGATCAGTGAGAGGCGGTCACCACACACACAACTACCCGGAAGACACAACACTAATGTATGACCCCCTAGGTTGGAAAGGGAAGGTGTAGAGGTTGAGGTTTGGGGGACGGGTGGGTAGGGATCACAGTATACTATAGGAGAGGAAGGAAGAGAAGGAGGTAGGGTGGTGATGAAGGTAGATGGAGAGGATGGTGGAGGAAGGAAAGATGGAAAGAGTAGAAATGGAGGTAGGAAGGGAGTTAGGAAAGAAGGAGTTGGGATAGTCTAGTCATGGAAGGAGGTTTCAATACATATATGGAAACTTCAAACAAATTACTGACTATAATATTTTCACGTTCTCATAATTATAATGTTATTGTTTTGAATAGTGAGTAGCTGTTTGTAGTAAATTAGAAAACGATACTTATGGGGGTAATTCACTTTTGTTATATTGGAGTGCTTTGATTCCTCCAAAGTATGCCTGTACAAACATACGGTACATACATACATATCTATATACATATCAATATACATAATAATACATACATAATATATATATATATATATATATATATATATATATATATATATATATATATATATATATATATATATATATATATATATTCTATATACATAATAATATATACATATCTATATATATAAGTGTTACCGTCGTGATGTATGAATGACTCTCGTCCCGCCCTTCTCAACTTTTAACAATATTATTATCTGAGCGTCGTGTACTTCACCAAGTGTGGTCGCTTTCAAGGACAACACTTTCATTTTCCAGGACAGACCTTGTGTATATTTCCTGAGTGTTTATATACGTTCTGGACAGAGGTAATTTTCTCCTTTTTCTGTTTAACTGTCTTGAAGCAAACATTAATTTTTTTTATTCAGTTACACATGCAGCATCGGGGAAAAATAAGGAATGTTGCAAAAAAAAAAAAAATATATATATATATAATATACATGATATATAATATAGTTTATAGAGTAAGTGCCAAATATTTAGAGTAAAAGCCAATATCCTGGAAAATAGTGTAAAAATATGAAACACTAAACACAAACAACTAAATAAAAACATAGAAAAAATAAATAAGGTTTCTCTGACAGCTAAACCATGCAGGAATAATAATAGTAATAATAATAATGATAATAATAATAACAAGAATAACAATAACATTAATAATAACAATAACAAAAATAACATCAACAATAATAATAATAATAACAACAATAACAACACCAACACAAATAATAACAATAATAATAATAATAATAATGATAATAATAATAATAATAATAATAATGCAGTACAGTACCCCTCCTTGGCCTGAGTGTGTGTGTGTGTGTGTGTGTGTATGTGTGTGTGTGTGTGTGTGTGTGTGTGTGTGTGTGTGAGTGTGTGTGTGTGTGTGTGTGTGTGTTGGTGTAAGGAAAGTGAACACAATTGGTGTGTGTGTGTGTGTGTGTGTGTTGGTGTAAAGAAAGTGAACACAATTGGTGAGTGTGTGTGTGTGTGTGTGTGTGTGTGTGTGTGTGTCCCTTCGTTCCCCTGGTCAGTGTTTTGCATAATTGGGTTTGGCCACGCTGCCACTTCCTTCATGTTATTAGTCTCATTACTCAGTGTGGCTGTGTTCACTCCTTCACTCCTCCTTCCCTCTCTACTCATTTACTCATATATCTATCTAGCTAGTCCTCTATCTCACTCTCTCTCTCTCTCACTCTCTCTCTCTCTCTCTCTCTCTCTCTCAAACTTTACAGACACACATGTGGAATCAATCAAACATTCCACGTGTATCCAGGCCATCCACTTTTCGTAATAATTCCTCTATTTACATAAACTATATTAATAATGTATGTATGGTCTTCAGTCATCTCACATCGGCAATCGAAACCATTCAGACTAAAGACACCAGAGAAAACGAAGTACCGCTATCATAATATATCCTTTTTATTGAAGTATTTTCCCAAGTCTGTCCTCGGCTACATTCTATTTTATCTCTGTGTTTTAGTTACGGCTTTTACTTTGAATCTTTTATATGGTATATCGAGTCTGTTCTCTGATGATATTTATCTTAGAATTTTTTGTTAAGAAGGACTGGAATTCATTATTAATAAGTGTGTGAGTTTTTAAGCATGTTTTTATGAACCTAATTATATACATTTTCATTCGATGTTGATCACGATATAATCTATTCATGCATATGGTACAGTCATGGTCAAAAGTTCTGCAACATCTTCCAATGAGATAGCTTCGAAAAATAATCCGAGACTATAGCTGTTGGTCTGTGCAATAATGGTTTATAAAATTCAATCCAATGGCTCGCTTATATTGACCAGGTTACAGGACTTTTGACCATGACTGTACCTATTTTACTCAGAACATACAATTCCTGTCCTCTTACTCATACTGCTTGGTGTGAAATATTATGAGTTGGGGTTGTGGGAGTGACGGAGGGAAAAGTCTTTGATCTATTTATTACTCCTATGTCGTATGAGAACATAAGTTGGGATACGAGACTTTCAAAGTACCGCTGCTCGTTTATTTGACACACACGCTGCATGGTGGGTTTAAGACGAACGCCAACTCCATAGCCTACACAATTTATAATAAAAGAAATACACACGTACGAATGTAAATAATAGCCCACCCAAGATGAATGAGATGGAATTAATACAAGCTTTATGTCTAATGTGTGTGTGTGTTAGTAGAGGTGTGTGTGTGTGTATGTGTTGGTAGAGGTGTGTGTGTGTGTGTGTGTTTGTGTGTTGGTAAATGAGTTGAAGCAAGAAACTGTATAGGTTCACTTATAGCAATACAATATACCACAACGAACGAAGCATCTTATGGAACACTTCTAATAAGAGTGAATGAAAAGTGGAGAAAATACTCTGTGTTTGGCCAGAAAGACTTTATTGCCAAGAAGGAGGAGAAGAAGACAGAGAGAGGACGTAGAAAGGAAAAGAGGGACATATTAATAAGAGAGGATAGAGGCTTGGATCAGAATATATCATCAAGGTTTGAGGTAGTAATGATTGGCGTTCGATCCCTTGCCATCCACACTATACGTATACAAATCAACCTGACCTCAGAGGCAACATAAAACTACGTAATGAGAAGTAGAGGTTGAATAAATCAGAGAATACATCAATTTTACAGTGGATATACCTGACTCAGATCATTTTTCTATAACAGCATCGCATCGAAGTATCCATCTATTGATATGATAAGGATTGGTACTTACATTGAAGTCTCCCATGCACTCGGCACCGTCAGTCTGGAAGTAAACAAGAATTAAAATAACACATACACACACACACACACACATTCCCCCGTACATACAAAAGCAAGGAAATACGCAGGAGAGAATAACTCACGCCATTACACAAGTACATCACAAGTTTACCCTAAAAGAAAACCGAAGTAAATAAGTGACAAAAACATATCAACGTCCATTAAGATTAAGGAACACATAGATAGGATCACTATATACATGGCAACATTGATATCTGCAGCTATTGTTATGGTATGGAACCTGTAGTACTGTACTGTATAGGCTACATATTTACTGCCGCATTGAAATCTCCACCACCTCTCTTATTTGTCACTAGTGTCCTGTGAATGGAATTGTGCTCTGACAGACATCTAGTATTCTGAAAAAAATCTGCCTATGTTGAGCAGGTTATTATTGAGGTCCAGTAATTACATTCCAGAATATAAAGCTCGTATATTGACAGACTAGAACTCACACTACCATCCATTACTACCTCAGGTTTGTATAGTTTTATCACCATATTGTTGTTTTTCTCCTGATTTCCCCTCAGACACAGTAGCTTGTCTTTGGGAAGGCATATAACCATACTTTGAAAATGAAGATGATTTAATTTTTCATCTTCATTATTTTCTCCTTCAGCATCTCACCATGTTTGCTTCATCTCCTTTCCTCTCAATACTGCTTCTCTTTCTCACAACTCTCATTCCCTCATTCTTTTATCGCACCTTTCCTCATCAACCCATTTCATCCCTCTCTCTCATCACCCCATCTCGTCCCTCCTCTCATTACCTCCATCTGCCCCCTCCCCCCCACACATCCAATTAACAGGGTAGGAGGCAGGTAGGGAGGCAGGGAGGAAGGAGGCAGGGAGGAGGGAGGTAGGGAGGCAGGGAGGAGGGAGGTAGGGAGGCAGGGAGGTGGGAGGTAGGAGGTAGGCAGGTAGATAACTGTGTGAGAGAGTCTGGGAGGCCCCCACGTTACGCCTTTCAACACCACATCTGCATAACTCCTCCTTTTCCCTCCCATGAGCCTCCAGCCCCTAGCCAGCCAGACCTTCCCTTTTTCTCCTCCTTCTCCTCCTCTTCCTCATTCCTCTTTTTCTTCCTTCCATCCTTTTGGTCTTCAGCTTGTTCGGTTCTCATTATCATTCTCTCTGTTGGTTGTGTGTGGTAGCTGTGTAGTGAGTGACATAGATTGTGTGTGTGTGTGTGTGTGTGTGTTAGTTGTGTACCGTGTGTGTGTGTGTGGTAGCCATTAATTGTGTGTGTGTGGTAGCCATTAATTGTCTGTGTGTGTGTGGTAGCCATTAATTGTGTGTGTGGTAGTTGTGTACTGTGTGTGGTAGCCATTAATTGTGTGTGTGTGGTAGCCATTAATTGTGTGTGTGTGGTAGCCATTAATTGTCTGTGTGTGTGGTAGCCATTAATTGTGTGTGTGTGTGGTAGTTGTGTACTGTGTGTGGTATACAACCATTATTTGTGTGTGGTAGCTTTAAATAGCATCAGAAACTAATGCATTGCGTGCGATACCAGCAGAAATGTGCGTGGTTGGTAGCTGCGGTCTGCGTGTGGTAGCTGCAGGTTGCGTGTGGTGCATGTGGATCGTGCATGAAGTATAAGAATTGTGGTTGTTGCGGCATGTTGCAGCTTCTGTTGATATACCTGTGTTTAACTTGGTAGCTACCCTCTGGCCCCGCCCCTCACTCAGAACAGCCTTTTGCCTTGTCTTTCATTACCTTCTCTTCCTTCCTTGCCTTGTTCCTATCTTCTCTTTCTCTTCCCGTTCATATTCTCTTCTCCTCTCCTGCCTCCCTTCCAGCTTTGTTCTTCCCTTTCCTCTCCTCGCCTCGACTCTCCATTCATTTACTCCCCTCCCTCCCTTCCTTCTTCTTCTTCTCGTCTCGCTCCTTCTGCCTCGTCGATACTTGCCCACCACGTTTCGTTTCACTTTCCCTCTCCTCCTCCTCCTCCTTCTCTTCCTCTACTGTCTTTCGTTATATCTACCTTCTCAGCATACCCTTACCTCCCCTTTCCTACCAGTATACCTTTGCTTTCTGTCTATCCCACATCACCTTTCTTACCCATTATTTATGTACTGTACTTCTCCACTTTACTTTTACATGATACCAATCTAATATTTAAAATGAGTACCTCCTTCTCCCCGACTTCGATTATTACACATTTTTCTCAGAGTATTTACGCTAAGGGGACAGTTTCTTATGGTCAAAGTGAGGAAGATGCAAGGAGACGACTGAATCATCCAAACATATTTATAGGCAACCTCCATATACGAAAAGAAAGGACTAATGCAGTAGCCTTCCAATCCCCTTAAATCATGACACTATACAGTAGGTACAGTACACCACAAGTCACTTTGTTGGTGAACACATTGGCTGATAGTTTTATGATACACCGTCGGCGTTGCTCCACTGAATATAAACATGACAGGGAAAATTGCACGTGTACTGAACCTCAAGCAAATTTCAGTCATTAAGTGTAATAACAGTTGACTCGAGGTGTACCAACAGATAAATCAATTTCTGATAAGTTAAATCTTCTTAGGTGAGGATGTGGTCGACTCTCTCTCTCTCTCTCTCTCTCTCTCTCTCTCTCTCTCTCTCTCTCTCTCTCTCTCTCTCTCTCTCTCTCTCTCTCTCTCTCTCTCTCGTGTCGATAATCATTATATGAAGAAGGATGGAGTAGGAAAAGGAAGAGAATAAAGTAAGGGAGAGAGATTAGTAGTGGAAAAGGAAAGGAATTGAAAGATAAAGAGAGAGAAAAAGAAAAGGGTAGATAATGGAAAGAAAATGAGAAGGAAAGAAGAAAGAGAAAGAAACGAGGAAAGTGAGGAGAAAGAAGAGCAGGGAAGTGTGGAGAAAGAGAAGATGAAAAAAAAGGAGGTAAGGGAAGTGAGAAGAAAGAGAAGAGGGAAAGGAAGGGAGGAGAAAGAAGAGGAAAGGGAGATGAAAGAAGATGAGGAAAGGGAGGAGAAAGAAGAAGAGGGAAGGGAGGAGAAAGAAGAAGAGGGAAGGGAGGAGAGAGAAGAGGGAAGGGAGGAGAAAGAAGAAAAGGGAAGGGAGGAGAAAGAAGGAGAGGGAACAGAGAGAGGAGTACAATACAATAAAGCCAGAGTTAGTTTATATGTTAATGCCAAGTGTATACCATTAAGAGTGTGTGTGATGAATGTTTTATTTACTTGACTTATTAGTTGTGGGTCCGAATGGAAGGACCTCCTGCCTACTGATACGACCCCCCCTCTCCCCCCCCCCCTCTCTCTCTCTCTCTGCATCTCTCTCTCTGCATATACCTCTCTCTCTGCATATACCTCTCTCTCTCTCTCTCTCTCTCTCTCTCTCTCTCTCTCTCTCTCTCTCTCTCTCTCTCTCTCTCTCTCTCTCTCTCTCTCTCTCCTTGGCCAGGTGCAAAGTGCGTGACTATAAATATCCATCCACACGTCAAGCTTCCTCTGCTAAAAACAGTGAATATCTCAATAGGTTCCTCAGTGATAATTATGGTTTGAGGCGATGGATGGATGGATGGATGGTGAGCTGTGGACAAGTTTCAGATGGACACTTTGATCATCTGGTAACAATATTATTCCTCCTTGAAATATACGAGATCATTTGGCACATCTGTTTACTGTTGTTGTAGCGGTTGTTGTAATCAAGGTTGAACTGAACATAGGAGACGTTAAATCACCACCTGATTGTTGTTTAGCTTAATTTACTGACTGACTGACTGACTGACTGGCCGAGGGGAGGTGCCACTATTCCAAGCAACAGAACACCATTATTTTTGTTCATCTGGTCCTGTTTTCCTGGCATACTTTGGAGGAATCAAGACACTCCAAAAATGTATCCAAAGTGAATGATCCCATTAACATAACACTGCTATACTTACTCATCGCAAATCAATGATGCTCCACCCTTAATAATAATAATAATAATAATAATAATAATAATAATAATAATAATAATAATTGAGGTGCAGTGAGGTAAGGAAGGAGTTTGTATCACCACTCACTCATATCCTTACACACATACTTACTTACTTACTCATTCATTCTCTGGGTGTGTACTGATCGTTGAATGGTGAAATTATACGTTATTTTATTATCCTTGACTTCTTATTCTCTCACTCTCTTTCTCTCTATCTCACACACACACACACAAACACACAACACACACACACACACACACACACAATTACGCATACACACACACACACACACAAACACGCATACACACATACATAGACAGGGGGGATAACAGATTGTGAGTGAAAAAAACAACATAAACTTCTTTTCTCTGTATGACAATAAAGTGAGGGGTAACTCAGGGGGAATGATGGCGAGTAGAGTGAAAAGGAGGAGGAGGAGGAGGAGGAGGAGGAGGAGAGGAGGAGGTGGTGGTGGTGTGGGAGGAGGAGGAAGTAGGAGGAGGTGGAGGAGGAGGAGGAGAAGGTGTGGGAGGTGGCGGTGGCTTGTGATCCTCGCGTTCTCTCTCCTCGTATCTCTTTGCCAGGGGAACGGGAGTCATTATAGTATTGGCACAGAGGCATATCCGTGTTTGTGTAGTGTGTGTGTGTGTATACGGCTGTGGTCAAAAGTCATCTCACACATCTCGCTTCCTTCTGGATTTTGAGCCCATAGTTTTGAAGTAAAAAAATAAAATAAAAGCCTTCGATATTTCAGGATATTTTAAGCTATAGATAAAGTCAGGTTCTTGGATATGCCAAACATTACTTACCACTAGATGGAATTACTGTGGTAGGGAGTTTGTGGTGTTTATTATCACATTCAAAGTCTAGAATCAGGTTCAATAGATACATTTATAGACACAGGGATTCTACACTGTGGGTCGTGTGTAATTCCTTCGGGTATAATTAAAAAATGTGCTACTCGTTTCATTCGAGATACGAGAAATATTAGGAATTAGAATTAACAGGACGGGGCGAGACCAAACAAACTCTTGACTGTGACTGTATATTACTTCCTCTATACCTTTCTGTAAATGAAGTGGGTGGAATTCTGAGGTGGTTAGATTGGGTGGGGCGGGGTGGGTGGGTGGGTGGGTTCTCTTTCTCTCATTTATCTTCATGCACTTTCCGCAGAGAGTGAGTCGCAGTTAAGTAGGTAGGTAGGTAGGTAGATAGGTAGGTAGGTAGGTAGGTAGGTAGGTAGGTAGGTGTACAGGAGCCTTCTGGTTTACCATACATATTCCCATACTTGTAAATCTGTTAGAATATACCCACAAAAGTAGCCAATGAACGATGGATGAAAAGATAAGATAACTGTTTACAATCCTCTGTAATTTTCGTATTTTCAATAGCATACTTAGTTCATCCTTCTATACGTTAGAAAATCACAAATGCGAGAAATATTGTTATTATGATTATGATTATTATTTTTATTTTATATTTTAACTTTAATAACCACCTAATTTTTTTCCTATCAGCCCTTAACACTGAAATAATAATTGTGTGTCTTTACAAGGTATCCTATAAGACTGAAGAAACCACTCATACCCACCACGTTGTAGATTAATCTTACCCTTTTTCAACAGCACACTCACCCAGTCACTTCTTAATTATATAGTCTTGTGTTCCTGCTTTCCTTCTCACATAACCTTCCTTACCCAGCTAACTCTTTATAGACTCATGCCCTTGTCTGTCCTACACACACACACACACACACACACACACACACATACATACTCTGTCTCCTTCATGTCTACGATTATCCACGGGTTCTTCCTTGCATTGCCTGATTTTTACATCCACACTCGTGCATCCATATTCACTCCTACAATACTCTTACTTCATCTATACTCTTACTTCATCTATACTCTTAATTCATCTATACTCTTAATTCATCTATACTCTTATTTCATCTATACTAACACTGTTTTACATTCCCAGTCAATACACATGCACTTACACCCACGCTTTCTCTTCCATGCAGGCACATCCACCCATACCTACACACACACACACACACACACACACACACACACACACACACACACCAGTCCCCTAAATAGTAAACACACACACACACACACACACACACACACCACTCGGGCCCTTGGTATTATATTCTGTGAGCATATTCAGAGGGCGCCATAAAAAGAGGCTCCCACACCATATACACCCAGCCACTCCCACCCAATTGGACACACCCACCCACACCCTCACACTCTCTCTCTCTCTCTCCTCTCTCTCTCTCTCTCTCTCTCTCTCTCTCTCTCTCTCTCTCTCTCTCTCTCTCTCTGACATGAGCTCATTTTTTCAATCTTTCTCACCCACACACATGATCACTTTTTCTCACACCTATAACTACACCCTCACTCTTTTTCACACACACACACACACACACACAAGTCTTCCTAAACCCGCCCACCTCCCACACTTAATGATCCATCTATTCATACTTCCACTCACTCATTCACTCACTCACTCACTCATTCAAACACTAATACATGCACTCACTCAATACCCTCCCTGCATTCCCCATCCAATTATGTACAAAAGATTCACAGCTCTTTTCTCATACATTAAATCTCACAGACTAACTAACTCCTTCTCTCAAACTTTATCTCTTCACAACTTCTCTGACTCTCCATCCTTCTTGCCCATCTTCCCTTCACTCATTTTTTTACTTCTCCATATGTATCTTTCTCCCAATTTCTATCCTTCCTATGCATTTCCAAATTTCATCCATCTCCGTTTTCCTCCTTCTATCCTCATCTCTTCCCACATATTTGTCTCCCTTCCTTCCTCCTTCCTTCATTCCATCCTTCATCCCTTATAATTCTCATACCCTCCCTCCACCTCCCCACCCACATTCCCTACTACACACACACACATACACTTACACACACACACACACACACACACACACATAACTTGAAGCACTCCCACCCAAATGTTCCGGCGTGGGAGTACTACGTTTTGGGTCACCATAGTTTCTTTACCTCTGTTATACACGTGAAATTTTTCCTTCTCGTCGACTCTTGTGTGAATAGGGGGCGGGAAAAAGAAGGAAGGAGGAAGGGGGCGGATGAGACAGGGTATATAAGGGGGGCAGTAGTGAGTAGTGTAGCTGATGGTTTGTGTGTGTGTGTGTGTGTGAGTGTGTTTTGTGTGTGTGTGTGTGTGTTGTGTATCCGTCCGTCAGTGGTCAATGATTAATGTGTTAGGCTAAGGGGTCTCCTCCCCAGCCCACATTCTGTCCCTGGGTACTTAGCCTACCCA
>JAWZYT010005459.1:0-75000 GCA_034508575.1 Petrolisthes manimaculis
CCCCTCATCTTTCTCCTGACCCGTCATAAACATGGTTACGCTCATATACAAGTAAACTCTTATTTTTCTCACTCCCTTCCCCATTTCCTTTCTCACTCTGGCTCAGTCTCCCTTCTCCTTCCCCCGCCCTCTCCTCTTTATCTCTCTCTCACATCTCATTCCTGTTTTTCATCACGTATTTTCTCATCTCCCTCCTGTGTCCGCCTTTTCTCTTACACTCATTCCATTTCCACCTCCATTCTCTCTCTTTCTCTCTCTCTCTCTCTCTCTCTCTCTCTCTGCTCGCTCTCTCTCTCTTAGCTGATCAGGCTGAGTGCCATCAAAGGTGGAGGAGGGAATCCGACTATTACCCTCCACCGTCCTGGCTTTTTTTTTCTCATTTTTTTTATTCTGTTTTATTTTTTTTCTGTGATTTTTCCCGTCACCTACTTATGAAAAACTTTGCATTTTACTCATTGATATTTTGGAAGTGAGATGAATTTTTGCTCATATGTTCTTGTGCGAATGTGTGTGTGTGTGTGTGTGTGTGTGTGTGTGTGTGTGTGTGTGTGTGTGTGTGTGTTGTGTGTGTGTGTGCTGTGTGTGTGTGTGTGTGTGTGTGTGTGTGTGTGTGTGTGTGTGTGTGTGTGTGTTTCTATAGCGGGGAGGGATGCATCGTGGTGGTTCTGCAGAGGGATAATGCAAGCCTAGTGTGGAGGCGACTGCTGAGAAAAAATAAATAAAATAAAAAGGAAAAAAACAAAAAAACAGTGAAAGGAAAAAAATATAGAGAAAAATGATAACACGTCAAGAACAGAGCCAGATTAAGCATACGTTTTTAACCTAAATGAAGAAGAAGGAGAAGAAGGAGAAGGAGGAGGAGGAGGAGGAGGAGGAGGAGGAGGAGGAGGAGACGAAGGAGGATTAGGAGGAGGAGGAGTAGGAGTAGGAGGAGGAGGAGGAGGAGGAGGAGGAGGAGGAGTAGGAGACTGAAGGAGAGCCAAGCCAAGCCAAGAGGAGGAAGGTCCTGATGAAAGAGCAAAGAAAGAGAGGAAGAGTGATTAGCTTCCGGGTAAGAGGACGGAGTGAAGAGGATGATGTTTAGACAAAGAAGAGAAAGAGACTTGGATGGGTTTTAGTCTCTTGGAAAAAAAGAAAGATTTTAGGTATAATTCGTTTATGAGAGCGAGAGCGAGAGAAAGAGAGAAAGAAAGACAGAGAGAGAGAGAGAGAGAGAGAGAGAGAGAGATAGAGAAAAAAAAAGAGAGAGCTAAACTTTAAGAAATATTTACACGAAGACAGGTATCCAAAATAGTGAGGGCCAGACCGCTCATTTGGCACCGGGACAGACATCGCTTTGCCCATTTTAGCGGTAAGAAAACGTCAGAAAAGCCTCCGCCTCAAATTTGGCTTTCATCTACGAGACTAACTTTGTGCCTGTCCCTGGAAAAGCCTTCAAAACTGTCACACAAGCACGCCGGCCACAACAAACTTGGACAGGAACAAGTTTGTGTGTTGGCTCACCCGACCATCATGTTTTCCTACGCTTGCACACCTCACTGTTACGGAGTTCATCATCATAGTCCTGCCTCCACCACCCGTCCGTTCCCCAGCCTTCTTGAAACTATGTAAAAAATAAGACATAAGTCCTGGCTGCTTGCTTCCTTTAGTCTTGCAGCTCAATGTATGAATTTTCTGAAGTATTTATGAGGCTCAAGCTCCTCCTTACCTGCCACGTCTGACGCAACATCAAACTTAACCTGTTTATCTTAAAGTTACGTCCTGTGGCCTAGAAAATCATATGTGGCAAAGGGAAAATATTTTATTTAACTGGAGGTGGATGGTGGTAATCTTCCAGTTCTCAACTTTTGAAAGTGAGAAAGAGACGGAAACATAGAGAAACTGCGACAAATTTTAAGGAATGAGTGAGAGAAGAAGAGACATTTACAACTTGGGGAAGACGGTGGAGAATATATATATATATAGATATTTAATAGTTATATATATATATATATATATATATATATATATAGTATATATATATATATATATATATATATATATATATATATATATATATATATATATATATATATATATATATATATATATATATGAACAGAAGAAATCAGAGGAGAGACAGTGAGTACGGTTCGTTATATATTACATCCTCTAACATAATGGTGAGAGAGAGAGAGAGAGAGAGAACGGGGCAAAGAGAAACTGGCAGCGTTTGGCTGAGAGACAGAAAAAGGACTAATACATAAAGAGAGCGAAGAGAAAGCTATATCAATCCTCTCTCCCGGGGAAAGCAACTGATGGCACATGTTCTTCAGGATAACAGTAGCAAAGACCAGATAGATGTCTCTCTCTTTAACAGTAACAAATCAAACTCGAGCACCGCTTAGTGTAAATGAGAAAGAGTGGAGAAGATGTGGAGATGAGGAGAGAAAGATAATGGGTAATGAAAGACAAGGTAGAGGATGTAGAGGTAAGGAAGGAAACGAACAGATAGGATGGAGAGGGACAGGTAAGAGATGATTTGGGATTAAAAAAATGAAGTACAAAGTTGCTATCGTGTGTACAAGTATCTAAAGCAACTACTACTACTACTACTACTAGTACTACTACTACTACTACTACTACTACTACTACTACTACTACTACCTACATAGTGTATATTAAACTGGTGTATGTTCCAATAATTAGCAAATTTCAATATATATGCAGCATTGCACGGCTAAAACGAATGGCCCATAATCTCGTTCAGCTTATTTAATTAGTATTGTCTGATTCGTTTGCTGATGAGGTCAATTAATAATATATGTATACTATATATATTATGGCTGAGAGTGCAATACAAAGCTGAGCCGACGCAGTGGAGTGCCGCCCACCACCACGACATCATACCAACACTCCAACAACAAGAGAAACACAAAGTTGTTGAAGGAGAAAAAACCCAAGGCTCCAGAGACTTGGCTAAACGGGGCCACGAAAAGAGCAGGCAGGGACGAAAGTCAACCCAAAAAACATCACATCGAGAACACTTTAATTTCAAAGAGCCAAAGGAGGAAGGAAGGAGGAAGGAAGCATGAACGACGACGAGTCCGACTGCAGCGTTGCGAAAAGTGAGGCGACAAAGGACGAAGCTTCTATTCAGAGATCCGACAGGTCCCAAACCTCCTGGGAGAGATAAAGATTGGAGAGGAGAGAGAGAAAAAAATATGAGGAGATAAAAATGGGAGAACACTTATTCTGAAAGACCAGCAGAATTCCTTTATGGTTGAAGGCAAGGCGGGTGGGTTTTCAATCAGGCTGGGTCAACAGTTCTTTGTCTAAAGCGCAGACTCACTCTCTCTTTCTCTCTCTCTCTCTGTCTCTCTGTCTCTTTCTAATCTCTCTGTTGTCCTTATCTCCCTATGCACTCTATTACGTGTCCTTCTATCTATACGTGAATTTTTATAGTCAACTGAACCTATCTACTCTTTTTCTTTTTCCTTAATTCGTCTGCTCTGCTCTGTCGCTAAATCTATTTGTGCTTCTCTCTATCCTTGTCTGTCTGTCTGTCTGTTTGTTTGTCTGTGGGTTCATTATGTTGCCAGGAATAAAGACAGTGGTAATAATGTTGGTAACGATAATGATAGTGATGAAAGTAATGGTAATGGTAATAGAAGGCTAAAAGTGATGCCATATATTAAAGACAATAATAATAACAACGGTGGTGGAGTGGACAAGACTATATATAGTGATGGTATCGTTTCCAGAGATGGTGGTGGTGGTGGTACTGGTGGTGGTGTGAGATGCGGCACTACGACCAATATATAAAGCGGAACCGCCCTCTAGCGACCCGGAAACAGCCTACATTATCTCGTTATATCAGAATTGAGTTGCGTGCACAAATGGACGTCCTCTACTTGTGTGCGTTTGTGTGTGAATGCTTACAAGTGCGATTGTGTGTATTACGCCACGTGGATGCATGTACAGTAAATCAACGAGCGTCAATATGTGTCTAAATAAATGTATGTGTCTGCACTTTACTGTATAATCTCGGATACAATTATATTCTTATCTTTATTTCGTGTTTTTAATTTCGTATCACGTCTTCTATAATAATCCTTCATCCTCAGTTTTTACTTGTCCATGTAAACAGTATATCAAACAGAAGTATACAAAACATTACTGTATACTTCCCTACAGCCTGAGTACCCCATAATAATCACAGTGATAAGGAATTACAAGCATTGAAAGGTATAAAGACCAATTATCCGCGTCTGTACCTGTGTCAGTATCAGCAGCGTATCTGTGAATGTGTCTCAGAGAATGTGTTTACTAAGGCGTGCATCCATGAGGTCCTGTGTGCTCGAGCCTGTGGCATTACTGGCACAGAACTGAGTAATTGAATGTGCATGTGTTATGTAGTGTGCTCGAGTGCTGATAATTAGAGGTGCATCAGTGTGCTTCATTGTACAGTAAGGAGTTATCTTGGTGAAAACAGATAATAACATTTTGAACTGAATGTACGTGGATTAGCCTCGTGACTGATGTTACCTTTGCACCAAGTGTTCATAATGAGTTGATATACGTAATTATGAGCGTGACTGTATGTACGAGAATATATGCAAGTTGTGTCTGAGGCCATAAATTACAGCTTTGTACCGTCAGGATAACTCTCCTATTTAGATAAGGACGGAAAATGTAGAGTAGTGTCATGAAGGGAGGACGGGGAAAAATCGTGCTCTGAAATATTTTATATACAGTATGGGATGTACTGTAAGACAAAGAACTTATAGGGGTAGGTTTTTATTAAGAGATATCGTAAATTATTAATGACGTGATAAGGAAAGTAATAATAATCATATAATTGGAAATATGGAATAATGATATATCAAATAACTGAAAATGGTATTGGTGATTTTTTACCCCTAGTTTCCATCATGTTAATATCCTCTTTCTTTTCTTCCACTGATCACCACACCCATATTACATCGCCTCGATTTACTCGTTCCTATTCATTTGATGGACATTTTTGTGACTATTTATCTTTCTCTTCACAAAATATTTCCGACATCTTTCAGCCTACCTTCCTGGTCTACCGCCGGCATTCGGTACTTTTTTTCTCCACTAAATATCTTTACCTGGTCAGCATTTCCCTATACCATACACTCCATCTTCCTCCTTCAGTTGCCATTCCCTTTAGAGTACCAGACCACTTCATCATGATTTCCCTCTCCTTTATATATAATTGATCCATACCCTGATCTAGAAAGCTCTATTCCACTTCCCCTTCTCATAGCCCTACCGGTACTCCTTCATCAAGCCGGCCTACTCCTTCTCGTTCTCCTCCTCCTCCTCCTTCTCCTCCTCCTCCTACTCCTCCTCCTCCTCCTCCTCTCCTCCTTTTTCCTCTTCCTCCTCCTTCTCCTCCTTTCCTTCCCTCATCTTATAGCCCCAAGTTCTGGTACCATATGCCATCCCCTTCCCCTTCTTCAGTGCCCACCTCCTCTCTCGTCTGGTCCCAAACTGAGGGTCCTTCCTGATAAACTTTGCTTCATCCAATTACTATTAGGGCGTGCTTGCATTATCGAACGGACACCTTTGCAGTATGTCTTATCACTATGTCTTATCACTATGTCTTATCCCGAGGGTTGGCGTCATGGGAAAGGAAGAGAGGAACCAGTTTAACTCTTGTCTACTCTTTCTGACACGGGAGGAGGAGTGGCTTTAAGAAGATGAGTCGACGGCAAAATTTCACTAAAAGGTTAGCATTTGTAATTATGTGATCAACTGCCTTCGAAAACTACAGACTTCGAAACTACAGACTTCATAAACTACAGACTTCGAAAACTACAGACTTCGAAAACTACAGACTTCGAAAACTACAGATTAAAATTCATGTGGATCAAAAATATGCACAACTCGTGTATGTACGGTAAGTATAGCGTGTACAGTATACGGTATATGCGTGATGTGTGAGCGTAAATGTTAAGTTTTTTGTGTGTTTTTTTCATTTTGTGCTGCTTTGTTTGCGTGATAAGGCATTGATCAGGTGCGTGATTGATCATTACCTTAAAAGTTCTAATAAAATAAGAAAATGGCCAAGGTGAGTGTTTGCGTCAGTTTAAATCTTTTCGTTTTTATTTTTCGTGTCAAAGTGTTTGCTGGAGCGGACGTTTTGTGGCCCCAGCCGGTCAAAGCGTTTGTCAGAGGCAGCGTTTTGTTGCGTCATAATTATTCAGAGGATTTATTGGAGCGAATGTTTGTACCAGAGGACTGTAGGCTACTGATATTTTGGGCCTGGACTTCCATGTATCGAAATGTACACAAAAGTTCTTCATATTTTTATTTTCCATTATAGATATCATAAGTGAAGCTGGTATAACTATAGACCCCCTGGTCCATTATGCTGAGAGATGAGGTAAAAATAACCTTTGGTGAAAATAATGTTAGAATGTAACATAATCTAAGCCAAAATTACTGGATTCGCAAAGACAGTCGATTTTTATGTGAGAAAAAAAAAAAAAAGCGATTCACAACATTACATGAGCATTATCTTTCTTGGGTTATTGATTCTTGTGATATTAATCATTAGTGTGAAAAGCTTCAATGCGTACTGTTGGCTTTAAACGACGAAAAGAAAAGAATAGAGACAGAAAAGAAAAAGACGGGAGGAAGGAAATTATATGAAAGATGAAACAGAGAGCAAGAAAATACTACTGTTTCTTGTAAGCTTAATCCCAAACAGATTTAGGGATTTACTTATATATTATACTGCAGAAACCATTCCTATAAAATCCAATCTTTCTCTAGCCTGAAATATGAGGTGCTTTCGTGGTTTTGTGACCCAATCAATTTTAATTCAAGTCTTCAGTAAAGTCAGTAGCAATTGCAATAAAATTATTCGCGTGTATTCCCCGGCATACAATATCCCATTCCTTGCCTCACTTTGCATACTGAGAGAGAGAGAAGATAGAGAGAGAGAGAAAGATAGAGAGAGAGACAGAGAGAGAGAGAGAGAGAGTGTTACATAGAGTTACATAGAAACACAGACCACAACAGACCTTACGGTCCACACGGGGTGATCTGATTAGAAGGTTATTGGTAGAGAGAGAAAAAAGAGAAAGAGAGAAAGAGAGAAAGAGAAAGAGAAAGAGAGAAAGAGAGAGAGATACGATACATAACGATACGATACATTTATTGACCTCAATATTACAATTGTATGAATAGTACATGTTTACATCAGAATATATGAGGAATCAGGTCTGTTGAGCGAAGCTTTTATATAGACCTGATGCTACTATAATATACAGTATTATTTTTGCCGTAGATAATCAGCTAAAAGGCCTAAGATTATAAACACATTTATCTTTTTCTGAACCCTGATACCATTATAACTATAATATCGAAACGAAAAAATCAATACAAATAAAACAGTACATGGACGGTATGAAATGATGGTTATATAAACCTTTACAAAATGACACACAACAGTCTTATTTAAGAAGAGACTGGTTATGATGTCTAATTAACTAAAAAAAAACAGGTATGATAATATGAATGCAATACAAGTAATATGATAATATATGAATGATATAAATTTAATGATAATAATGTTAATATATTTAATAATGTTAAAAATCAATACAAATAATTTGTTTAGTTAACTAAAAAAAAGGTAAAATATATGAATGCAATAAAATTAATACGATAATATATGAATGTAATAAAATAAAAGAGGAGAGAGACGAGAGAGTGAGAGAGAGAGAGAGAGAGAAAGATGCGGTGAGGATAAAAGGTAAATATGATGTAAGAGAGAAAGTAGGAGCTAAGCAGACAGAGGGAAAGTGAGATCGATTCGCGAAGAGGGGAAGAACACGACCGAATTGCACGAAACTCTACGGAAACCTCCCATCACGTTTCACTACCAATCGTCTATGAACCCACCACGCACCACTACCATACCCCCCCACCCGCCTCCGCACATAAACACAAGAATATCAAATTTCCTCCCTTTCACTGGGACTGTAACTCATAATAACACGCCATCCTCTGTGCCAGACCTCATACGCTACGAAAATCAAGCACTCATAAGTAAATTGATCCTCTCTCCCTCTCTCTCTCTCTCTCTCTCCTCTCATCTCTCTCTTCTCTCTCTCTCTCTCTCTCTTTGTGTGTGTCTGTGTGTGTTTGTGTGTGTGTTTGTGTACGTAGATCATTGAACTAATTATGCAGCAACGTGCATGGAAGGAGAGACTTATGCAATCAATGTAGCCACGAATTTTAATCGTTTACAAGTAGTTTGATATAATAATATTTCTCCCCCTCCCTCCCCTCTCCCCCTCCTCTCTCCTCTCTCTCTCTCTCTCTCTCATCTCTCTCTTCTCTCTCTCTCTTCTCTCTCTCTCTCTCTCATCTCTCTCTCTCTCTCTCTTCTCTCTCTCTCTCTCTCTCTCTCTCTCTCTCTCTCTCTTTCTGTTGTGCATGTGGACTAGGCTGCAGTATAATAGATGTGTCTGTGTCTAACGTGAAGGTGGGTGGGTGGGAGGTTGTAATTGGATTTGCAGCTAATTTGTGTAGCATTAAATGAGATGGATGCCTGTGTTGGTGCTAACTGAGACGCACGGCATACATTAACTCCACTCCCTTTATTTACTATTGTACAGGTAACATTATTATTATTTGACGACGCTCCGGTGTACAGGTGCTAATTAAATATCGCCGAGGTTATTTTTTATTCATGAAAATTTTCCTTTCTTCTTTCCCGTGTTGGTGAACTACAATGGTGGTAATGTAGTATCACACGGCCCAGGGCACCGGGGAACTAGAAAATTACATAATGCGCTCTCTGTTTACAACGTGAGCCTTTCATTCAGACAAGGAAGGCAATGACTGGATTTAATATTGCACCACCAACCTTCATCACTGTTAATAGTACTTATCCTCGAGAAAGTACAATAGTTGCTTTACTATAGTATATGTCTTTGGTCATTAGAATATGCAATACAACGAAAATCATTAGGAAGCATTATGATGATGAGTACAAATGGAAAAGAGAATCACTGGCCAGTCCACCTTCCTTATTGATCATTAGCGTTTATTAGCAAAGCAATCAAGCGTCGCAAATCACCCTTAGTCATACCATAACAACCCTAGAGTTCGAAATTTACCCTCACGTACCTCACTGCAATAGGTGTCACTTGGAATGTCGTGACGTGTGTGTGTGTGTGTGTGTGTGTGTGTGTGCGTGTGTGTGTGTGTGCGTGTGTGTGTGTGTGTGTGTGTGTGTGTGTGTGTGTGTGTGTGCGTGCGTGTGCGTGTGCGTGTGCGTGTGCGTGTGTGTGTGTGTGTGTGTGTGTGTGTGTGTGTGTGTGTGTGTGTGTGTGTGTGTGTGTGTGTGTGTGTGTGTGTGTGTGTGTGTGTGTGTGTGTGTGTGTTTACAAACTTACTGACTATAACCCATCCTGGGAAATGCTAAGGACATGAATTTCTCCCAAACACTTGTTGAACGATAGACTGGAAATATTTGTACAGAGTAAAGTACGGATGCTTACATACATCAACTTTATATATCATATGCATATACAAATACACAATCCATCACATTTCAACATCACACAAAATACAGTTTTTTTTATTGCACACGAACATGTTTTCACACAGAGAAATATACTCCGCATACGTTCACTAATAAAGCATAGGAATTCATGCCCAAATTTATCCCCACTCTGGTGTTCACGTAGGATCACACACACTGACATACACACAGCCATACATAAATGTTTTAAAAGGCAGATAATGAAACAACACTAAATATTCACGACCGGTTAAAAGTCATCGATACAGGCAACCGCTTTCATAAACACATATATATAAACGAACCAACCCTAGTGCACGTTTTGACTCGCTCACACACACACACACACACACACGTACAAACATGAAATACACATACAGCTACCAAGTGTGTGTATGTATGTCTATATTTATAAGGTTAAATAAAAAGTTTATCCTCATATGTGACTGTAAACGATTGTGTGTGTGTGTGTGTGTGTGTGTCTGTGTCTGTGTCTGTGTCTGTGTGTGTGTCTGTGTGTGTGTGTGTGTGTGTGTGTGTGTGTGTGTGTGTGTGTGTGTGTGTTGTGAGAGTGAGTGCGTGTGAGTAAAGAAGGAGTCTTAGAATTCCTCGTAAACGGTAACATGAGCTTGCTTGTCTTGCTTATCTTCAGTGTGGTGCTTCAAAAATTTAATATTTGTCTTTATTGCTGTCTTCTTTTGTGTCGTACCAGATGGCTGTTTTCTCACAGGTATCCAGGACACGTTGTACCCAAGTCTGTCGAGCTGCAGGGAAACACCAACCAATATTCTATACCATAAATGTTTTACTAAGTATATTTTTCCATAGCAATTGAACTTTCACTTACTTCACTAGTAACTCGATAATGACTTAGCATATTTATTTACACATATACTTATTGTCCTACACTGGGACAAAGATATTTTTCCAACTTTCATCAATTCCCTCAGCCTGTTGTTGATCTATTCCAGCACACTCTTACAACAAAGTGTAACGCAACCACAAGTATAATTATTATATGAATATTTTCCATGAAACCTGGGAAGGAAAGCTCTCTGGATCATAACAGACTTGGGGATATTGTGTCATAGATACGGGTTGAGGCAAGAGCCCACCTCCTTTTGTCGGGCTTCCTGAGGATACAATAAACGAAGTCAGTATATCTCGCGTATTATTTTCCAGAGCAAGAAAGACAATACTGTACAGGTGGGCCCATGAATTTTCGGTATTACTTAGCTTAAAGGTACACTATTCACGTCATTACATAAGGAAATATATAACGATATTTACTTACTATTTCTTTTGTTAATGGTGACTGATGTACCTGGTATCTTTCACTGAAGGCTAAGTTACTTTTAAGGAACACAACGACATTGATCTGTCTGTGTTTTTCGGTCGAATGTAATCGTTCCAAACCACTGCATTGATTTCGACTAACTAAGTGCCTCAATAAACAAGTGAAGGGTGTGTAACGGAGAACAGTTTAGAGAAATCAATAGCCCTGCATTTCGACCACATCAAATGACCCCTAGACATTTCATTTCCTCCTTTGTATTCACTTGTCTCTCTCTCTTTGTTTCTCTTTCAGATTCTCCTACCGTATTATTTTTGTATCCTCCTTTCACAGTCACTCCCAAACTATATATTCCGTTTTCTTACACCATATTCCTTCTTTCCGGCATTCTCCCACTCTATTGCAAACCTCTATATTCTATTCTCTTTCACTCGGTTTTTTCTTTCGCCAACTCCTACTCTTTTCAAATCCATTGAATTCTGTTCTGTCGCATTCTCTTACTCTCTCCCTAAAGGTGCTGTCTTTTATACTATTCTCTCACTCGTCATTCTTTCTTTCGACCTCTCTTACTCTCTTGCAATGCAGACTCTCTTTATTCCTTGTAGCATTTTTCCATATTCCCCTCTCTCTTTCTCTCTCTCTCTCTCTCTCTCTCTCTCTTCTCTCTCTCTCTCTCTCTCTCTCTCTCTTCTCTCTCTCTCTCTCTCTCTCTCTCTCTCTCTCTCTCTCTCTCTCTCTCTCTCCATTTCTCTCTCTCTCTCTCTCTCTCGTCTATCTCATCCCTTACTGCCATTCGTATATTCTTACATTCCCTTCCGATCCCATTCCTTGGCAACTCCTTCCACTTCTTTTAATCCCCAGCCCAGGTTTTATTCTTCCCGGGGGCTCTGGTCCGGCGATCTCTAGTCTTTGTATCCGTGTGCGTGGCCAACACAATACACTAATTTGCATTTTATATCGCACTTTTGTACCATTACAGTCCAAGCGAAAATTGCAGGGTAAACTCTGCATGCACTGTTTCCTCGGGCCTGTGTCTCTGTCTGCCTTTCGGTGTGTGTTTCCTCTGTGTATAACTAGCTGTGTTTGTTTGCTTGAGTGTGTGTTTGTGTGCTTGAGTGTGTGTTTCTGTGTGCTTCTTCTCTCCCCCGCTGTCATTCTATCTGTCTGTATAACTGTGTGTGTGTGTGTGTGTTTGAAGGTATGTATGTTTGTTTGTTTGTTTCTCTCACTCGCTGCTTTTCTGTCTATCTATCTGTCTAGACGTCTGTATAATTAAGAATGTTTGAATGTACAGGTATGTTTTTGTTTGTATCTCTCACTCGCTGTCTTTCTGTCTTTCTGTATATTTATGTATGTTCAATTGCATGTTTGTTTGATTCTCTTAACCACTGGCTTCTGTCTGTTTATATAACTAGCTGTGTGTGTTTGAGTGTATGTATATTTGCTCCTCTCACGCGCTACAAAGTCTCACAGCAATCATGGACATCCCGCCTTAAATTGCTTGCTTTTCCTCATCTGTAATCTGACTTTAATAGGACTTAATCTGAGAACTTTATCGAGCTTCATCCAGCCACACCTAACCATGACCTGACCTGAGTTGATCACATTTAAACCTAGTTGACTTTCTTTTCTATCTGATATAATATGACCTTAACTACCCTAATCTAACCCAACGTTACTTGTCCCATCCTGACCCAAAGTAACTTACGCTAAACTCAATTATTCGATTACATTTTGCTGGAAAAAAAAAAAAAAATCCTTTGCGCCACGGGTAGGAAGGAGACTTTAGAATACTGGAGCCAGGTCAAGGGCATTAAAACTGACGACAACCATTACCGACTCTAAGTAGCACGATAGCAGCGTAATGTAAGAGAGAGAGAAAAAAAAAAGAATCGAATCTCCAATGGCCGTAAAACTTGGACTGGAGGTGTAAAACGGGTCAATAAATGGGGGAATTATAGACATTGAGAACGACCCAACACCCACTTGTAATTATTATCAGAGAACGGGATGGTATAAAGATGAGCTTGGGAGATGTGTCCTTATTACCGTAAGGGAGTCATGATTATATTTTGAGGGATGTTTTGGGGGCTACTGGTACCGATTCCTTGAAATATATACAACCAAACCACTCCCCCCTTTTACTCTTGTACTGTACCGAGTTGGTTTGTTTATAGGCATAGATTAGAGGTTTCAGTAGGCCCCCCTCCAGTTGGACCCAATAAATTATACCTTTAAAGTCAAGCAGGCGTCAGGGGCGGAAAGAGGCAAAACCCACCCCGATAAACAGCTCCAAACCAGATGTTGAAAAAGACGGAAACCACTAACCCGAGGCAACAACCGCTAAAGAGTAGCAAAACACGGGTAAAGACTATTGGTGTCCTGTCAGGCGCAGTAGCACGCTGGTCTGAGTTGGAAAGAGAGAAGAATGGTAGAAAGGAGATGGAGGGAAAAGAAAAAGGAGGAGGAGGAGGAGGAGGAGGAGGAGGAGGAGGAGGAGGAGGAGGAGGAGGAGGAGGAGGTATAGAAGAGGAGGCGGAGGAGGACGCAGATGGGAAGGATTAGGTGGGATGGTGGAGAGAAGCGGATGAAAAAGGGAGATAGGAAGTACTGAGATTTCAGAAGGAAAGTAATAACAAAGGAATACAAAGGAAGTACAGGCAACAGGAGACCCACAGTAACCCTTTACGAGGTCACCTGTAGAACTAAGCTAATCAAGACTACGTGTTAAAGGAAAGGATATATAAAGGACAAGGCTCCTCCCCACCCTTCACACCCATAAGAACAAGTAAGGACAGATGTATACCTGAAAGAATGAAGTGGAAAGGAAAAAGAAGAGATGGGGAAAATAGGAAGAAATATCAGAGGGGGAGCTAGGGAGGGAAGTGGGAAGGAATGGATGAAATAGAAGATAGGGAATAATGAACTTGGGATATGGATTGGAGAAAGGGATAGGAAGGAAGAAAAATTGATAAAGAAAATATAGAGAACTAAAGGAATGAAACGGATTGAATGTGGAGAGACGGAGAGATAGAGTAGAAAGGGAGGGGATGGAGTGGGAAATAGAGGATTACCGAAAATAGAAAGGACAAGAGAAGAAAGAGAAGTGGAGAGAAGAAAGATGATAATAATAGCGGAAACAGGAAATGGAGGAGTCAAGAGATAAGATACGAAAGATATATGAAAGAGAGGAAAGAGGTTAATAGTGAAAAGAAGTAAGGTAAAGAAGTATAAAGGCACAAATGAAAGAAGGGGAGATAAATCATAAGAAAATGGATAAAGATACGAAGGATAAAGGAAGGATAAAGGAAGATTTGAAGTTAAAAGGAGGTCAGCGAAGGCAATTTAATGAATGTGCATGTGGAAGCAAGGGGTGAGGGTGAAGGCCAGTGCAGGTCTATTTCACTCATGGTTGTATTACTAGACAAACCCAACAGAGGAAAGGGAATGTGGCCGAAGGTATCCCATTTCGTGTGTCTGCTAATTGGCTTTGTTTGGGACAGAACGGTACACCTGCCTATAGTAGATATTCGCGTTGTAAGGCACCCAATGTCTCCAAGTTTCAGAATAAAAGCATAACACATTGAATAAACTATATTCCTCTTCTGTACATGTAATTGGAATTGCTCAAATTTGTCAGCACTGTGACACCAAAAATCAGGTCTTTCTGAATGCAGTTTGATTAATTTCATGGAAT
This sequence comes from Petrolisthes manimaculis, assembly GCA_034508575.1. NCBI lineage: Eukaryota > Metazoa > Arthropoda > Malacostraca > Decapoda > Porcellanidae > Petrolisthes > Petrolisthes manimaculis. The sequence goes on from JAWZYT010005459.1 coordinate 14,542, forward strand.
ACAGGAGATGATATTTTGTTGATTTAATTGCATTGGAGTAATGGCAATGCAAAAAGTGAAATTTTACTTAATTTCAGATATATAATGTATTCATTATGAACACATTCACAGCTCATTGGTTTAACTTGGATTATAGATTGTAACTAAAGGTAATTTACCGAATACCCTACGAAAGCAATGACTCTCTGTAGGATGAGGTTAATAAACAAGGATATATACATCATCTTTACTTACTCCAAGACTGTTTCTGATATGATACAAATGTTAGTCACTCGTCTACGTGAAGCATAAGACAATGAAACGCTTTATAGAACTGTGATAACATTATAACACCCAGGCAACGATGTCAGTCACACGTCGCTAATGAAACCAAAAGTAAAGAATATAACTGAGAAACAAAGAGAAGGAAGGAGCGACACACAGAGAGAAAAACGGTGAAATCAATCTCGTGTATCCCCCCTCAGGCAGAGTGATACGAACAGGAGAAAATCACGGCATGCCAGAGCAAGAGGGAAAGGCAAGAGAAGAGGAGTAGACAGAGAGAAGCTGGAAAAATAAGAGAGAGGGGAATGAATCAACCCTTGATGGAAATGAGAGAGAGAGAGAAATTGAGAGAGAGAGAAAGAGAGAGAACAAAAAAAAAAGGAGAAGAAGAAAGAGAAAGAGCAAGAGAAGGAGAAAGAAAAAGAGAAAGAGACAAAGACAGACAGACAGAGAACGAGAGAGAGAACGTGTAAAGGACTTATATGATTTCCATGGAATATATTACAATCCTACCTTCATAATACGTTGGAATAAACATAAAGGTATACATGGCCTAAGGGTCGTTCTCGCCTGAAAACAACTTAAGCAAGGCTGGAAATAGCTCTCAGTAGTGACGTACTTAATTAAACTACCTGAAGCATATGTACATGAGGGATAAAAAGTACGAAAGATTCTCTACCAGTCAACTTTACTTTCATGAAGAGGGTTATAGTATATTAAACCAACAAAGGATTACAGTTACAGATTTATTACTCCTTTTGTATGACTTTTCTCATTACAGGACAAACTCTATATTTCTTCTATAAAATGAAGGTCCTGAGGGAACCAAACGATGTTCTAAATAACAAAATATTATATTCTGTTGTCAGGATATGCAACAAAACGTTACATATATCTCACTAGGAACTGTTACAAGGAGATTGTGGTGCTTATGGTCTCGTTCTCTCTCTCGTGTTTGGTGAGAGTGCACTCGTCTGTGTTTACATATGTGTAGCTTGCCAAGTTTTTCTGGCTGGTTTCTTCTTTATGAGAGTGGTTTGTATTGTGGTCGTTTTTACCTGTATTTTGTTTGCCCTCAGTTTAATAATAATAATAATAAAAATAATAATAATAATTATTATTATTATTATTAATTCTATTATTATTATTATTATTTCTATTATTAATATTATTATTTCTATTATTAATATCATTATTATCATTATTATCATTATTATTATTATTATTATTATTATTAATATTATTATTATTATTATTATTATTATTATTATCATCATATTAATATTGACAGAAGTACTGTATAAATATTTTTGTTATTGATATTGCTCGTAATATTTTCACTTCCATATCCCTTACACTAACCCTTTACATATTCCATACAACTGTACATGAATGAAAATGATAACGTGAAGCAATAACCTAAAACAGTGTTGGGTGTTCATTCATCTCTATATATACACACACACACATGCCATAAAACCATATCCATTCATTCTCCTTACAGCACATCCCAGTCAGTCTTCTCTACCTACACACGTCTGGCTTCTCCCTCTCACTCTTGTTCTACCATTCAGTCACTCACTTCTGTTCTTCTGTGAGTGTTTTTATTTTATCTCTATTCCATCTCCACTACCTGTTCTGTTCTCTCTTTTCACCTCCTCCTCCTCCTCCTCCTCCTTCTCCTTCCTCCTCCTCCTCCTCCTTCCTCCTCCTCCTTCCTCCTCCTCCTTCCTCCTCCTCCTCCTCCTTCTCCTCTTCCTCCTCCTCGTCTGATATTTTTTTACACCAGGCACCTTTCATTCTCTCATATCCCTTGTCTTTCTTATCTTCTCTTTTCTGCTTTGATTTTCTCCTAGTCTAGTCTGTTATTTCTTATGTGTGTGCGTGTGCGTGTGCGTGTGTGTGTGTGTGTGTGTGTGTGTGTGTGTGTGTGTGTGTGTGTGTGTTTGTATGTGTGTTTGTGTGTGTGTGTGAATTTTAAAGCTATGATCTATTTTCTTCCCTGTATACTTCTCTGCTTTTCCCATCTTTCTCGTCTCTTTTATGTTATTCTGTTTCATTCTATTTCTCTATTGTCCTTCCCCCCCCCCCCCATTACTCTGTCTCTCATCATTACTCCCTTTCATATTTTCCTTCCCGGCTTCTCAAATTCTGTTCATCACTTCCTCATTATTTCTTTCCATTTCCTCATCTTTATCCTCACCTTCCTATATCCTGTTCTCCATTATTTTGCGTCTTCCTTGTTCTTCCCTGCACTCTCTCTCTCTCTCTCTCTCTCCCGAGGATTCCAAGCTGGTATTTCTATTCTATTTTCTCCATTTAGTTTCTTCTGAGTCTTAGTGGCTTCTTATCCTCCAGTCTTTATTTTTTTATACTTCCTGTGGTCATTTTTTTCTTTTATAATCATTCATTCTCTCTCTCTCTCTTTCTCTATCTCTCTCTCTTTCTCACGCTCTATCTCTCTCACACACACACACTCTCACATATAGTTTCTACTGCTAATATTTTTGCTGTTTCTCTCTCGTACAAGATTCACCTCTCGTCTCCTCTTTCCCTCCCCAATTCTCCAGTTCCTTTCTCTTCTCTCTTTTACTTATTTTCCCCACGCCAGCAGCTCTCAGGCTCCCTAGAGATACAACCCAGATTCCAGCTCCCTCGAGAAATGAAATAACCAGAAAACAAAGTGAGGTGGAATGGATTGCAAAGTGAGATATTTCAGCCCCGTGTCAAGTGCAGTAGAAGGGAAACTGCTCTGCTGTACACTGACCAAAACATCCACTTGCACTGACTACCAACAGAGCTTAGTAAAGTGTTCTGTGTTTTTCCATAAAGCATGATATTAGTGTTGTGTGTTCTTCCATAAGGTGTTTAGTGTTGTGTGTTCTTCCATAAGGTGTTTAGTGTTGTGTGTTCTTCCATAAAGCATAATTAGTGTTTTGTGTTCTTTCATAAGATTTTTAGTGCTCTATGTTCTTTCATAAAGCATAATTAGTGTTCTGTGTTCTTCCATAAGGTGTTTAGTGTTCTGTGTTTTTCCTTAAGGGGTTTAATGTTCTACGTTCTTCAATAAATCGTTAGTGTTGTTATCTTCCATAAGACGTTCGTGTTCTGTTCACCAGTAATCAAAGGCTCTACTTATTGGTTGTCTCAGTGATTGACAATAGTGCAGATATTAAAATCCTAAAATGACGAATCCGAGTAGTACAGTCACGAACAAATGTCCTGTGTGTGTCGAGTGAAAGGAAGTGAACCATTTGAGTGAGTCTTATGATGCACCAATAACTATATAGTTTCTCAAAAAATAAACAAAAAAAGTAAAATAAATAAGCTAGTCCGTTTCATTATAAGGTGCTGCATGACAACTGAGTGTGACTGTACACCACAACCACCACCACCACCAACATCAATAACAACAGAAACAACATCACTACCATCACCACCACCAGCACCACCATCATCAACAACAACAAACACACCACCATCACCACCAATATCACCAACAACAATAGTAACAACAGAAATAACATCCCTTCCATCACCACCTCCACCACCACCACTACCACCAACACCAACAACAGAAATAAAATTCCTACCATCACCACTCCACCATCACCTCCAACAACACCAATAACAACATCAACAACAACAAACACACCATGCAGCACCACCATCATCACCAACAATAACAAAACAACCTCACTACCATCACCACCATCACCACCACTACAACCAACTACAACTACAATCAGAGCCAGATATTTCAGCGTGTGGTAAGTTGTGCCAAGCTGGGACCCCCTCAAATGGGAAGTGACTAAAATGTATGGAAAAAAGAACAGCAGAGGCGGAATGGAAAGGGATGTACGAGAAAATGTATATATTGCGTTCTGGAAGGGCTGGAATTGTGAGAAACGAATTGAAACTAGACTGGGAAATAAAATGCAAATTATTTTTACCTTGTTTTGAGTAGATTATTATTATTATTATTATTATTATTATTATTATTATATTATTAAGAGTTGTTGTTGTTGTTATTACTGTTGTAGTAGCGGTAATAATCATTTGTTATCGTTTATATTAATATCATCATTATCATTATTAATAAATGTATTATAATAATCCAATTCAACCTGCTTTTCCCTCTGCTTAACTTCCCATATAATTACATAAAATATATAATATAATATCTAACACAGCATACCATACTATGACCTAAGAAGGCTCAGGAAAGATTCAAGTCAGCCAGAGTATATACGTTCAGCCCCTCCCCCCCCCCCCGTACTTTATTAAACATTTTCCCTGATAATTCCAACCGAGTCTGTTTTTGGGTAGAAGAATCCAAGCAGTAATAACGTCAGATACGGCGGGCCATCGTGAATGTATGAATAAATTACGAAGGCTGCAGATGTACCATGCGATGCGTGGGTAACTCCTGGCCAAAACAGTAGGTGGGAGGGGGAGGGGGAGGGAGAGGGAGAGGGGGTGAGAGAGAGAGAGAGAGAGAGATGAGAAGAGAAATATATTTGAAGAAGAGAAGAAGGAGGAGGAAAGGAAGGGAGAGAAGAAGGGAAGGGAGAGATGTATGATAAGGTCAAGAGTTTGTTAAGCAAATGAAAGAATATGGAAAGGACAGGGAGGGAATGAATATGTATGTGATTGAAGTAAGGAATGAGAGCTAGAGAAATAGTGAGGGAAAATATATATACCGGTATAAATATAAAAATAAAAAATAAAAATAAAATAAAATACCAGTATATATAGATAGATAGATATATTACACACACACACACACACACACACACACACACACACACACACACACACACACACACACACATAGAAAGAGAGGAGTTAGGAGACGATCTTTCCTTCCAGCGCCATGTTTCCATTTCCCCATTTGTATTTCTTATGTTTCAGCCTTGTACCTGCCAACTCTCCCACCTGTACACACCATCATCTCACACAGGTGGAACCAAAATGATCAGCAAGTTTGTCAGGAATTATTTTATTTATTCGGATGTTACCTATAAATTGCGTTTCGTTCACCATTATAGGTTAATATGGAGCAACTGATTCCTCCAATCTATTTCTAGCAATGGGCCACCATTGTTTTCTAAAGCAAATCATGTTTCCTGTCATAGTTTGGAGGAAGCAAGGCGCTCTTATGTACCAACAGTGTATTAGCCACTTAACCATGTAATGTAGTGCAGAATGTCCACACCATTTTTTACCAGAACCAGTGAGAAGAGAATACCTCCCATCTAAGTCCTTTCCTTGCTTTCTTTGACTCTATAAACTCCTCATGTAACACACGTCGCATCTGCTCAAATAAACCAGCCCAGCCTCGCCTTGCCTCGCCTTGCCTCTCCTACATCAGCTTCAGAATTAACAGAGACTGGAGCAAGCAACAATCATTTGTCCTTGTACTCCCGCCTCACCCAATTCGCTCTAGATATGTTTCCCACATCGCCTCATAATAATTCCTCCCTCCATTCCTGAATAATACTCAACATTATCATCTGTCTTGTCACAAAATAAGTAACACATGGTTTAGCTGCTGTCATCTGCTTCACTGATATCCTACACCTCATTGACGTTCATTCAACACTACTCATACACCTGTCTTACTCATAACACACTCCTGTACTCATGTCTGTCCCACACCTCTTCCACACCTGCCCCACCAGTCCCACACCTGTTGTAATGGGGACCCACCTCGGTCCTATTCATCTACAACACTCTGAGATTCTTCTTTTAATAATACATAAAACGGAGGCAAGGCGTTGGTAGCGAATCAATACAAAAAATATATTAAATAGGTAGTGGGAAAGAAATAAAAGAGAAAAGTCCTCTCCCCAATCTCCATCCAAACAAGAATATCAAAGAATATTCAAATACACACAAAAAGAAGAGGAGAGAGAATATAAACACAAACGAGAGAAAATAAACTCAAATGAGAGAGAGAGAGAGAGAGAGAGAGAGAGAGAGAGAGAGAGAGAGAGAGAGAGAGGTGAGTGCGTGCGGCAGACCAACCCAACCTCAGTATGTCGCGACCATCCCCAGCGCTAACACCGTCACGCCCACAGTGCCACGCCGAGCTAATACGGGCGGTGTTCGGTAGGCAGTGTCCTGGTGGGGGGGCGGGGGAGGGAGGCGCAGGGAAGTATACGAGAGGTCAAACCACCATGCACCCACCGCCACACTCCCAAACCTCCAGTATTTAGTCTCGACATTAACTTGCACAAACGACGGCGATTTTATTTCCGGTTCGACATACTTTGACACACCTGCTCAAGTGATCGTCTGACTCCCTTACCCAAAGCAACTGGACAGCGAGCGAGAGAGAGAGAGAGAGAGAGTGATAGAGAGAGAGAGGTAAGGAGAGATAGAGTGATGTACTGTATATATATGACAAACTCAATCGCATTTCTGTATAAATTCCCAGTCATGAGTGTGCGACTGACGGGGTTAATATAATCACTCGTCCTACCTGCTCATGTTATGCCAATCGTACACAATTTCCCACATCAAGCTGGACACCAAGAATAGGCAAGATACAAGGGGAAAAGGACAGAGATATACAGTACATGAAGTCACTACTACTCCTAAACATACTGGTACTGGAGGTGTAATTACAGTACCATACCATACAACACAACTATGTATAAAATTCTCCATCCCTTCAAACCATAATAATCTTTTAATAACATTCCTTTAATCCAAGTACGATAACGAGACGAGGGGAAGGAAGGAGAACCAACCCAACTAGCATATATTCAGGTAACGAAATTTATTCTCGCTCACTATAATCATTTAGTCTAGTTTACGGTTCTACTATCTCTATATAAACCTATACGAATCGATAATTCTATTTTTGTTCAAGTGGTGGTTGTGGTTATATTGGCTATCATGCTAACCTTACCCACTTAAGAGAAGTTTTAGTGCTGCGTGTCTGTGTTCTCCAGTGCGACCAAAAACAGCGACAAGAATGGCTCCAAGTTCGTATTTTTATACACAAGTTTTTATATCGACATTTGGGGGTGTGTATCGTAGGTCCTTCTTGCCCTAACATATCGTGAACCAAGCAGTACCTCGGAAGGAAAGAAAATACACACGATCATGAAGTGAAAAAAAAAAAAAAAAACTCGGAACAACCTGCAAGTCGAGCGTGCGGACGAGATACAGAAAAATTAGAACGTTCTGCCAATCCAAGCAAGAAATCCAGCAACACAATATCCACGCAAGTAATCCACCATATACTCACGTCAGTAATCCATCACAATATACATGCAAGTAATCCACGATACCTACACGCGATATAATCATCGACAGTTCCACGTGATATTATCGTTAGCGTGAGACCCATATCAGTGTTTCATAAACTGGAAATATTATAGTTTGTTATATATCTGGTGTGTGTTCTTCTCGTCTCTGTAACTACCTACATCTCATCAGCATGGGTCACCTGCTGCTTCTACTGCTGCTGTTAGCAGGAGTAACTTCCCACACCTTGGCTGCTGAAGAAGGTGAGTACATTAAGCAAATACACAACAAAAAGTTGGAATGGAATGTGTTGGGTGGCGGCAGCTTATATACCCTCTAATTATGTAATTCGCTTTTATATTTTTACTGTATTAAAATATACTGTATTAAAATGGATGTGTATACACACACATACATACATAAATACATACAGTGCTCGACAAAAGTATGTACCGGCCTACTCTACCCGACATAGACTTTTGTCGAGCACTGTACATATATATATATATATATATATATATATATATATATATATATATATATATATATATATATATATATATATATATATATATATATATATATATATATATACCATATAATTCTTATAAACCATCACAATGTCATAATGGCTCTATAATATTATTAACTTCATGTTAATTATTCACATATCTATACTTGTTTCGTGTATTAAAAAAAATATATATACACCGAAACAACAGCAACAACAAAGTATAAATATAAAAGTTTTCAATCTCCCGAATATTTCCCCACGATATTTTTTCTGTTTATTTTTGGTGCTAAGTCGATAGACGGCAAACAAAAGAAAAGGAAAAAACACACAAGAAAGTTAAACAATAGAGCCAGAGATTACACAGAGAAATAAATAGTATTGGTTGGACTTGTTTATTCCAGGATTTCAAGTTCAAGCTCCGATGTTGTTGTGAAAAGCCGTCACTCTTTGGCTGGCTACTACTACTGCATCCAGGGTCTATCATATGTTGTGTTTTCATGACTCAGTTCTCTCGTGATTTATAAGTCCGTAAACTGTATTCAGAATGTGTATGTGTATGTGTGTGTGTGTGTGTGAATGTGTGTGTGTGTGTGTGTGTGTGTGTGTGTGTGTGTGTGTGTGTGTGTGTGTGTGTATGAGAGAGAGAGAGAGAGAGAGAGAGAGAGAGAGAGAGAGAGAGGTATGAATCCGTAGCTAATTTTGTATTCAAGTATGACATTTGCATCGGATGTAGGTCACGGGAAGACCAACACGTACGTAGTTTACAGGAAGCTTCATCAAAAGGTTACATCGATGTTCATGAAAAGGTTACTAGTATTATCAGCAAGTATAACACAGGATACAACTACTGCAGCACCAGGGCAAGATAGAATAGATATTTTACTACCTCTTTCATCCCCCTTGTGACTTTCATTCCTGTTTGTAGTGGATCATAAAATTAAATCTGCTGTTGTTCTAATCATGATGAACATGACAGGAAATTTTGTAATGCATGAGTATAAAGATAGGAAAGTAGACCCTGGAAAACATTAAGAGTAACCATTCATAGTGACCAGAATGAAAGTGAAGAATTTACCAAGACAGGGTCATGACTTGTTGGAGAAAATAATTAACCACAAGCAAGGTAATGGTAAGTTTCACGTAAATTATGAGGTAATTATGGCAAAATTACAGGAATACTGCAAATAACTCAAAAGCTACGTGTAGTCTGGTCGTGTGAGGTGACAGGAGTCTGTAAAGAAGATGAAAGAAGACTTGTGTTGGGCCAGAAAGACCTTCCATACCGCAAAAGAAAGACATGAAAAAAAGAGGAAGAACAGCAAGCAAGGAGGAAAGGGGAAATGAGGGACAGTTGACGAGAGGAATGGAATCAGCTCGGGTCCGAAGTGGCGCCAAAAAAAGTGATAAAAAGGAACAACAAGGGAATATTACAACACCGATCATGGGAGAACACAGTACAACTCGCATTACCTCATGACGAAATTAATTAAATCTCCTTTAGTCTCTGCATTCAGATTTCTTCTGTGTTCTTCATGTAACACTCTCACCCCTCCTCCCTGGAGATACGTTAAGAGGGAGCCGGAGAAAACGAGTGGAGAACTGTGCGTAGGCCATTACGGTAAATTTATGTAACATTATCGCTGCTTTGTGTCCGCCTCTGAAATTTGTATCCCAGGGTAGCATGTATTTCCGAGGGGGTCCGTAAACTCTTGCACTTTAGTACCGTACATGCTTGAGGCTTGAAACTTTACCTGCATACTTGTGGTGGTGGTGGTGGGACTTTTACTCTTAGACGACCGAGGCTTCCCTGTGATACTTTTAAATAGTTTGGTGCAAGTCAAGGTAATAATATAATACAAGTATGTAGACGTTGGTTATGGTTGAAGTGACTTGTTGAAGGGTTGTAATATATTAGGCACTTACGCTTGTCACTCAGGATGCGAACCCGTGAACACTTTCCATTTACTGATTATTATGACCACTTATTTCCACACCATTCATTCCCTCGGCACTCACTCATGCATCACCACCCACTCTCACACCACTCACTGCATCACCACTCACTCTCATACCACTCACTGCATCATTACATACTTCCACACCACACACTCCCAACACCACACACTCCCAACACCACACACTCCCAACACCACACACTCCCAACACCACACACTCCCAACACCACCATGACTAAAATATATCCATGAATATGTGAGATTTATCGAAGCGAGAGCGAAATAGAGTGAAGGAGGAAGCAGTGGGTGGTGGGTTGTGACTGAAGACACTTGATAGCATAAAATATTAAACAGAATCTTGCCTCACTGACACTGCGACACGCCACATACAGCTACCAGAGAGTTTACGATCCATTTAAGCCAGCCATGACCTGAGGCTTCCTGGAATACGATAGCCTATATACTGAACGAAGCAAAAGGTGTCATCTGAATTATTATTGTATTGCAGCTCCAGTTCGCATGCCGCACCGATCAATATTCAGGCTATTAATTAAACATGGGCCGGATATACAGTACACTCGAACACACATCATAAAGCCAAGTCCAATTTCGTTCACAGTGATCCAAACAAAGTGAAGGTGGATTATCTCTATTCGTGTTAATTAAGGGGTTACGTTGGGGTTAACTTTATGCATCCCAAGTGCTGAAATATATATGTGAAGGAATAATTATAAGTCTGAATAGATTATGAATGTGTTTCATACCTCCACGAAGGGATCGAACCCGGTGTGTGATGCTTTGGTTGATGCTCCAGTATTCTTTTTTTTTTTTTTTTTTTTTTTTTTTTTAACTTAGCGAGAATGTACCGGCTCGCTTCGTCATTTATAATTTGATATGTCCACAACCAAGAACAACCCTATATAAGATATCGATACACTGTGTGGGCCCAAGGGTATGGAACATATTACCTGATGATATGAAAAGTGGTTGTAACTATAACACATACAAAAATAAGGTAAACAAAGTATTACTATGGTAAAATAAGCCAAGGTTCTAGAGATTAGAACTTAAATAATGTATGAAATTTATTACCATACTACTTGTCATAATGTAGATATTTAAAAATGGTGAAATAATATTATCTATATTAATTTTGTTTTGCATTGTATATGGATTTGTATTCTGCCCTCTGATAATAATTGTATTTATATGTGTATTATTTCTCTCTCCGCTAAGGAGCTTTGGCTGAGCGGGCTAGTGCCCTAATATTCATGTCATATTTATGTATTTTAATGTAACAAAAATGTTATTCTAGGCAATAAACAAACAATCAATCAATCAATCAATCAATCAATCAATTTAACTTAGAGGGGTTTACAGTATTCTTAATGCAGTCTAAGTAATTACACCGAATATTAACACAACTTGGTACTTATCTACATATTATTAACTCTGGGAGAGTCTGGAAACGTTTATAGAAAGTCATATTGCTTTTCAGGTAACTGGTGCATTTTCGCAAGAATAAAAAAAAACAAAAAAAAACCTCACCTTTGTAACATCACTCAACATTTGCCTCAGGGAGAATTGTGCCTCGATCTCAGAGTGAAGCAACATTTTATGAAACACTGTGGATTATGATACGATATTCTCTTTCAACAGCCACAAGTCTTTATTTCATGGCACAAATAGTGACGTAAAAAATATTCTAAAATTCATCTTGACTGATATTCCACTTTCATCTTATCATTTCCTTTAGTGAGAGAGAGAGGATCAAGGGTTTAAGTATACCTGTGAAAACTTGCTCGTCGCTTCACCCCTTTGAAGACTAAAAAATATCACTGTTCCAAAAAGTTATGGATTTTTGTTTTTCGTCGTTTTGAAATCAGAGAAATGAAAATGAATTCGCATCAACAATGTTTGCTGTGGGTGGCAAGACCTTTAAAAACATTCTAATAATGGTACATTGTTATTGTCAAAGCATATGCCGCCCACGGACACTCACACTCATCTCTTGACGAGAAAAAAGGGAATTGTACATATATTCTATTATTTCTCATTAAACACAGGAAGGCAAGACTATATAGAGTAGTTGTTTGTGAGTCTGGTTCCAGCTGTGCTTCATATAACACAGTCATTAACTTTTCGGCCACACAGCAACACCTTTGGATGCGATCTGTTCATGTGACCAATAAACGGTCTTCATAATGGTGGAAGTATCTTTAACCAAGGAGTGTGTGGATGCGACTTAAGCCAAGCAGACTGCGGAAGCATTTAAAAGCAAGTCACTTCCAGAAGCAGTTGTAGCCAGACAGCGTGTGATATCAGGCCGAGGCACCCAGCTGTGTCATGGCCGCCACGCGTACCTCGGCGCCACCACTGTCGCCAGGGACATTAGGCACATGGCTAGGGACCTCCTCAAGAGAAAACTTCCGACATGTATATCCCCTGACAAAAGGTCTGTGCCACCTAGTGCACTTCAAGTGACAGTAACAGTGTATGTTATGACAGCACTACATCTATGCAAATGTTATGCGATCCATTGATATTATATGATCAATAATTCGTTTAGTCCACTAGGTTAAACCTGTGTCTACCCCGGCTGTCGCTCGCTTAAAAGGGCGTGAATCATTCGTGAGTTTACAGCTCTTGAGGTAAGCCAATTTCTTAGTCTTGGAATTAACATCATCTCCGACTTTGGAGGTCGGAGTCACCTAGTCTACGATCTCTTTCATGTCATAGTACCCAAGTGAACCAACATTTAATCATGCAGAGCCGAACAGACGGATAGACGAAAACAGAAAAAAGTCTTTCTGTGTGTGTGTGTGTGTATGTATATATATATATATATATATATATATATATATATATATATATATATATATATATATATATATATATATATATATATATATATATATATATATATATATATATATATATATATATAATTTTTACTACAACCTTGTATTAATTAAGTGAAGTGGTTCCAGTCAGAAATCCTGCCTTTGAACACGGTCGGGATTGCGAAAAATATAACTACGTTTCTAGTGCTCCAGGCTTTAGAAATTATTTGCAGTCCAGAGAGGGGGATAACGGCTCAAAGAACGGCACGACTACCAGTTCAGAGTCGGGATATATTTATCAGTAACCCGGTGATTTCAACTTGTAAAATATGTTGAGACTTTTAGTGATGTACACACGAGCAACAAAATGTCATCCAATACATAAACATAATTAACAAACACCTACGCAATGACGTTTACAGAGACAGTGACATAATGATAATAAAAATAAGGCTTTATGTTAAACCATTATCAAAGCATGGATTAATAAATAACACTCGCATAAACCAGATTAGCGATCAATGTATTATACAAACACGGTATAGCAGAAACACAAAACAAACCAAATAGGGAAAATGGGAGAGAATGAGGACTTATATACGGAGACACGGCCAAGATACTGTAACTACTGAGAACATTCCTAGTCTTAAAAAGGGAATATAAGAGAAGAGATTGTGTGAGAGCAGACGAGGACTTGAAAGAACCGAGAAGGAGGGACGATAACATGGAAAATTAGTGAGCAATAAAGGATAGAAGTGGGGAATGAAGGAAAATGTACGAACAATTGGAATGCAACGTCTTATGAAAAGTAACGGATGATAATAAGAAAAAACAAGCCAATACTGAGGAAAATATCATAAGGCTATTTAATAAACCGATTATTATTATTATTATTATTACACAGACAAAACCCCAACCCCACACACACACACAAAAAAAAAAAAGCACACACACACAACTTCAAGAACATTAACAAGACAACACGAATAGGAAAAGACGAAATCATGCAAGAATACACGAAAAACAACAACAACATCAACGACGACAATAACAACAACAACAACAACATCAACGACGACAATAACAACAGCAACAACAACAACAACAACAACGACAACAAAACAAGCGGGTGTAATATATTAACGTATTCTTCTCAATTTCCACACCCGTCCCGTCCCGTCCCGTCCCGCCGCCGCCTCCTTCTCTACCTCACACGTAGCCAAGTGAGCAATGTGTCTCGGGCGAAATCTGGGAAATGGAAAGCGAAATTTTCTCGACTCACTCAGGGCTGATTTGCAACGTGGAAGGGAGGGGGGAGGGAAGGTAGGAGGGGGGGAAGGAGGGGGGGAAGGTATGGGGGAAATCTTAAAAAAAGGAGTGCGGGGTGGGGGGGTTGCTTGGAATTTTGCAGGCGAGTTTACGTAGGTAGGGGTGTGAGCAATCTATAAAAATAATGGGGGGGGGGGGGGGGTTGACAATTTTACAGACGAGTTTCCGTAGGTAGGGATGTGAGAAATCTTATAAAAGGAGTGGGGGAGGGGGGCTTGGAGTTTTACAGACGAGTTTCTGTAGGTAGGGTGGGGTCGGGGGGTGGGGGGGGTTATTGATTCTTATTGTACAACCAGTGTCAAGCAAGCAACTGACATTTTTGCTTGGTAGGTGGTAGGATGAAGAAACTTGGACATTTCGCTGACAGCTTTATTCGATGATAATGATTATAATAATGATGATGATAATAATAATAATAACATAGTAGTAATAATAATAGAAATATAAGAAAAAATAATAATATTAAGAATAATAATATAAAAGAATAATAATAGTAATAATAATAATAGTAATAATAATAATAGTAATAATAATAATAGTAATAATAATAATAGTAATAGTAATAGTAATAATAATAATAGTAATAATAATAATAATAATAATAATAATAATAATAATAATGATAATAATAATAATAATAATCATAATCTGCCATATAACATTAAGTATAACAGGATGTTGGACAAGTCTTAAAGAAACTTAATGAGTTGTGAGTGAAAAATGATAAAGTTTCATATGTCTTCGTTGGACAGAGAATGACGAGGAAAAAATTGCTCCCGATTCACCACTCGAGAAAAAACTTTTATAATTTTTCGAGAATTACTATAACTTGTTCAATTATGCAGGCTAAGAAATTCATGGGAAACTTGCTAGAGGTGTATTTATCAGAGAAAAGTTTGTGGAAAGGAAGAGAATAAGAGTGTGTGGTGGTGGTGAGGTAAGTGAGTGTGTGGTGGTGGAGGGAGAGTGTATGAAGATGTGTGGTGAGAGTGTGGTAGTGTTGTTGTTGGTGAGGTAAGGGTGTGTGTGGGGTGGTGGATGGAGAGTGAATGTGTGGAGGGGAAGTGAGTGTATTAAGTAGTAGTGGTGGTGATGGAGGTGGTGATGGAGGTGGTGGTAGTGGTAGTGGAGGTGGTCGTGGTGGTGGAGGTGGTGGCGAGTTGCTGACTGATATGAGGGTGAGGTGGAGGGGATAATAATGTGAGGCAGAACCAGAGAATGCGGTAATTATGATGAACGGGTGCAAAAAATGGTAAAGGCAAAAAAATAGGTTGAAACACAGATGAGTAACATTTCGAGTTGGGACTAATGATGGGTGGATTATTATCGACGGTTGAGGGAGAAGTGGAGTGGAGGGGTTTGGAGGGAAAGGAGACAGAATCGATGCCAGAGAGTGTGTGAATGTGTGTGTGTATGTGTGTATGTGAGTGTGTGTGTGTGTATAAAGTCTCTTATAACCAGCCACCACCAAACGTCCTCTCCTATCTATTGCTTCCCTCAGATATTTATACATAAGTGTCGTGAATGATGTATACTTACCTCTTCAAATTGACTCGGATTTACCCAGAATTTCATAAACACCAGATGGGATTTCACTCACATTCTAAACAACACAAGTACCGTAGTAGCATCATCTGACTGGAAGTGGCGACAGGACCTTTGGTGATGACTGTACACAAGTTGTGGAGTGTGTGTGGAGGGGGAAAGTGTTTAAGTTTGTATGTGTGTGTGTGAAGCTATTGGGAAAGCAAATGCGAGGGTAAAGGGAAAGGGTTATGAAGCTTAGTAATGGGAAACTGATTGTGGGGCAAACTGCAAGGAATGAATGCAAGTGTATGTAAACCTAAAAGAATTTGACGTGAGAAATGCAATGAAAGTGAAACAGTAATAAGAGATAATTATACACCACAATATGAAAGGACGGGATTCAGATTTGTGTGAAGGAGTGGAATGTCCAGTTGGCCTCAGGCATTCGTATACACCATTGTGACATCAAGGGTTTGTAACAACTAGAAAATTGTGTACATTAATTTCCCAACACCAAACACTTAATTCTAGAAATGGTAATTGGGCAATACTTGAATCAGTCAGCAGAACAATGCCTACAGTATTTGTGCAGAATAAATGACTCGTTTTAAGATGGTAATTCTTTTTGGTATATTGGAGTGCCTTGATACCTCCATAGTATGCTAGGAAACAGGACCAGACGTGCAAAAATAATGGTATTCTGTGGCTTGGAATACTTTGGGGGATTCAGTTGCTCCAGTATTACCACAACAAAACTTCCCCCTTAACCATTGCTCTGTGTGCGAATTCGTGATGCCGACTGTACGTGTTGGAGTGTCAGGTAAGGAAGGACGGTAGGAAGGTCAAGGTGTGAGGGATTACAAATGCAAGAGAGAAATGGCACACAGAAAGAGGAGTGGCGTGGGAATCAAGATCCAGAGGGTTCTATGCAAAATGTTAAAAGACTCCCTAGAAATGATTTTGAAAGTTATGGGGTAAAAATAATGTGCCAGACAAAGAAATATATTTTATAATGTGATAAAAAATGGTGAGTGTCAAGGAGAGATTGATTGCACAATATACGAATAATAAAAACAAGCACACAATAAGCTTACGTTGAAAGTTGATGAAGCTGAGTTGGATAAAGAATTAAGGGAGATGTAAATACGAACGTAGAAATAACATTGTGGGAAAAAATATTGTGAATTGGTTTGTATGAATGATGGAAATATTGCAAGAAACAGGAATCATACGCATCGCTAAAGCATCATTTCTACTCGATATCTAAATGAATGATTCTATAGAAAAGAAAAAAAAACGAAATAGAAAGAAGAAGCATTTATACAACAAACAGTGAACTAAAACGAGGGAGGCAGGGAGAAAGGAGAGTAAAGAATAGAACAAAGGAGAGTAAAGAATAGAAGAAAGGAGAGTAACCGATAATGTCTAAAACTGGATAGTAAAAAAGAGAGAGAAAGAGAAGGGGGGGGGGGGGGGCGGGGGAGGGATGGCACGAAAATTAGAGAATTTCTGCGTCCTTTTAATGTTGGTTTTTATATTCCAGTTGAACAAAAAAATATAAAAACACATGAAATTATAATCGCAAACGAATTTCAGGGGGAAAATACGGTACCGGCCCGGGTGGCAATTGCACAAACAACAGCAGCAGCAACGGAGGAGGGAGGGGGGGGGGAAGGAGGGAGGGAGAGAGAGGGAGAGGTGAAGCAGAGTTAGGGAAGGGAAGGGAAGGGAAGGGGAGGGTAGGAAAGGGAGAGATGGGTGGAAAACAGAAGGGAGGGGTGAGAGAGAATTGGGAAAGGGTATGGAGGGGTGGGAAAGAGAAAGAGGGAGAGGTGCGTTAAGAAACAGACAGAAAAGGAAAAGAGGAAGGAAAAAGTGAGAGGAGAAAAACAAAGAAGTGTGGAGAGAGTAAGAGAAAATAGTTTGGCAGAGAGTGAGTGCGGTGAGGAGGAAAAGAGTATGAAGGGAATAGTGAGAGAGGGCCACGAGGGAAATGGAAGAGTGGAGTGAGGGAGGGTGGAGAGTGTGAAGAAGGAATTGCAGACCAAGAACTGAAGACCAACCTTGCACTCACTCTACTCCTTGTAAACCCTGTCGCACGAAACGAAAGAAAGGGAGAGAGGCGAAGAAACACGGAACGAAATAGCAAGAAAGGAGAGAGACGGAGGAAGAATTGAAAGGCCTATATAGTGACTAGGGAGAGGTGAATAAGGGCTGGTGAAAAGTTGAGATAGATAGATAGATAGAGATATATATAGAGAGAAAAAGAGAGAGAGAGAGAGAAAGAGAGAGGCAGAGAGAAATATATAGAAAGATAGAAAGATAGAAAGATAGATAGATAGAGATATAGAGAGAAAGAGAGAGAGAAAGAGACAGAGAGAGATGTGAACAGGGAATTAAGCAACAAAAATGAATGATTGTGGAAAGAGGGTACGAGGAGAAAGTTGGAGAGAGGCAGAGAAGCTGATAAATGAGAATGAAGAAACAAGAAAGAATGATTGTTAAAAAAATGGGAACGAGAAGAAAGTGGGAAGAGAGGCAGAGAAGCTGAGAATTAAGAAACAAGGAGGAAGGAATAAAAGCGAAAGGAGGGAACGAGGAGAAAATTAGGTGGAGCTAATAATAATAATAATAATAATAATAATAATAATAATAATAATAATAATAATAATAATAATAATAATAATAATAATAATAATAATAATAATTTTAATTAGGAAAGAGGCTGCAAAAGTAAAAATTAAAAGCAAAAAAATACCCCAATATCCAGCAAGGCAGGCCGGGTAAGTATGAGGCGAATGGTCACTGGTGTAAAACATTGTGGTGCTCCAGTAGTCGCTGAGGGACACTAGCTGGTCGGCACCAATTATACGCTGATGAAACTAGCTGGTGTTTATGTACGCTTAGGAAGGAATACTTACGAGAGAAAAAGAGTGGAAAAGGAATAAAATATTATAAAAGAAGGAATATTTATGAGAGAAAGAGTTGAAAAGAAGAAAATATTATAAAAGAAGGAATATTTACGAGAAAAAGAGTGGAAAAGGAATAAAATATTATAAAAGAAGGAATATTTACGAGAGAAAGAGTTGGAAAAGGAAGAAAATATTATAAAAGAAGGAATATTTACAAGAGAAAGAGTTGAAAAGGAATAAAATATTATAAAAGAAGGAATATTTACGAGAGAAAGAGTTGAAAAGGAAGAAAATATAAAAAAAGGAATATTTACGGGAGAAAGAGTGGAAAAGGAAGAAAATATTATAAAAGAAGGAATATTTACGAGAGAGAAAGAGTTGAAAAGGAAGAAAATAAATATAAGAATTCATTACTGGAAATATGTTGGTTGAAGAAGAAATACTTAGGTGAGAAAGAGTGGAAAATATAAAGAAAATATTAAAAGAATATATTACTGGAACTCTTAAAAAAAAAACCATCTATATAAGTTAAGAATACTTGAAAGAATTAATTAAAGTAATCCTTGATTGAAAAAAAGTAAATAGAGGACTGTTTATAATGCATTATACAATACTTAAAAATAATACAGTAATGAGAGGAATTTTTAAGACATACAAGAAACGAATCTATAAATATGCAATGAATCGAGAAAAAAATAAAAAGGTAGCATACATTATAAAAATAATTATTAAGAAAAGCGTTTAAAAGTAATGTGTACAATGGCGTAGTAAACGTGAATATTTTTGGAGGGGCCTGAAAAATCTCATGTGCCAAACAAATACTTTAGAAAATTAAGATGTAGTTAGGACTTATTTTATATGTATGTATGTATGTATGGATGTACTGTATGTATGTATGTATGTTACAGTATGGACAATGTGTGTTTGTTGGTGGTCTGTATTTACACCTATTTATTAATAAACAATGTATAGTTGTGGATAAAACTTATTTTCTACCTAATCATTTCTAGCTTATTCAACAACAGTCAATAATTCACAACATTCACAAAAAATAAATAAAAAATAAATGATAACTAAGTATAATAATGGAACAACTACAAAACAATTGTTCTCTTCATAGATGCGTAAAATATCATAGAGGATGTAAATAAATGTGTATAATACGTAAATAAATAATAGCTTAGGGAACATGAATAGCATAATAATATATATTTCATAGATAACTGCCTGGATTCAAAGTGACCAGATTTGTTGAAAGTTGATGTAAAAATAAAAATCAGCAACCAAAATAAAAACTGTATATTGTGGAGGTTTGAGGGCACTGATTGGGCTGTTGCTACTGCCTCCACCACCACACAACACAACACAACACAACACAACACACACATATCCATTACCACCAAAGCCACAAATCACAAAACCGAAAAAACAAACATTAGCGAACACAGAGCAAAACTGACTTGCTAACACGCTGTCACATACATTCATATATACATACATACAGTACACACACACACCGATAAAAAAAATTAAATGCATGAAATATTTTGAACAACACTTGTGATAGAGAGGAAAATAAGCCTACATACATACATACATGCATACAATCATACATACATACATACATACATACATACATACATACATACATACATACATACATACATACATACATACATACATACATACATACATACATACATGCATACATACGGATTCACACATGCACATACTGTAGTGCCGGTATAGAAAAAAATTAAATGACCCATAACTCAGACTAGAAGACCTAAAAACACATGCATGTACACACACCGTACCAACACATTCACATCCACAATTACACACACATATTCACACATATACAAAACATATATATAAAATAATCACGCACACACACATACACCTACATATACAATATAACCACCATGCATTCCTCCCCTTTTAACACACACATAAAGATATACACACACAAATATATATATATATATATATATATATACACACACACACACACCTAGTAACCATTCTTTTAGCCAGTCCATCCCTCGTACTAACAAGTGTGGTGACTCTGACCATTAAGTGAGAAAGTGTCATTGTTAGTGAGAGGAGTGAGAGCCACAGGGATCAGAAGAGGAATGTAGTGAAGAGAGTGAGAGCCTTGTTAGACTTTCCTGTGTCACTGCATGTGCTTGAATGTATGTGTTTTATATGTGTGTATGTGTGTGTGTGTGTGTTCTGTGTGAGTGTATATATAGGTTATATGAATGTGTGAGTGTATATATATATGTGTGTGTGTGTGTGTGTGTGTGTATGTGTGTGTGTGATTTATTTTTATAGAGTACCTCAGTGCATCCTTCATCTATGTGTGTGATCATACGAGTGATACTCATCATAATAATTATATATGAACGTGTATGTGTGCGTTTTTATATCCTTAACGTAGAGAACTGTGTTGTGTATCCTATGTACAGTATGTAGGTATGTAGTTATGTGCTAGTTTGTTTGCTTGTGTATCTGAGTGTGGGTTTGTGTTTTTTTATTTTTTGTTTTTGTTAGAACATTTGCGGTTGTTTTTGGACGCCTGGTTGTGTGTGTTTGTGTGTCCTCGTACTTGCAATGTTGTCCACTCTTTTGGGTTGAGTGTTTGACTTAGCGAGTGGGTGGGTTGGGTGTGTACAATACTTGTTTGTATGTGTGTCAGTGTGTCTCCTATTCCGTGTAGATTTACCAAGCCTAATGCTACGTACGTTTGTGTGTGTGTGTGTGTGTGTGTGTGTGTGTGTGTGTGTGTGTGTGTGTGTAACAAAGACGTGACAGTATGGGACTAGTTCTTTGCTAAATAATTAATGAATTTATTTATAAGTTATGTGTACATGATCTTTCCTTACTTTATAAACCCATATTTACTTATGTTTTGCTTCATATTAACTGCTACTCCTAAATATCACGTTTCCATCTGTGTCATCTCTCCCTCCCTCCCTTTTCCCTCTTCCTCCTCCATTCTCTCTCTCCTCTTTCAATTTCTTTCGTTCTCTGCCTCCCTCTCCTCGTCCTCCTCCTCCTCCCTCCCTTCCCAGTCGCTTGCCACCTACTTTATGCCTTCAATTAGAGCCACCTCGCCAGACCAGTATTATGCCTCTCCTCTTTGTACCCTTCCCCTGTATACTATCTCATGTATACTGTATCTCTACCCTGTATACTCTTTCCATGTGTATGCTATCACGTGTATACTATTTCACGTATACTCATTCAAGTATACATATCTATATATCGCGTGGTATCCCAGCATGTATACCTTAGATTCTCAGGTGGTATTCTACGTGTATATCCTACTATGTATAACCAACCTATTTCTATTATTATCCTTCTAATATGTTTTCATCTTATGTTTAGTATTTATAGTTTCTCTTGGACACCATTACTCATTATAATGTTTATGGTTACTCTCATATGTAAAGGGTGTGTATGCATTACTTAATATATATATAAATATCGTTAAGTATTAGTAATATATAAAATGCATCTATACATTTTCTATATATACCTAAAAAACTATATTATATTCGGTATATAAATTCCGTACCACAGCCGACCAGGAACACGGGAGAAATATCGTATATTTTTCACCTTACACATAGAGCGTATGTCCACCGATTTTGAAAACAGAGAAAGGTTATCCCGGCACAGATATTTCCGCATTCGGATCCGGGTCCCCGAAACACGATAACAGAACATTGAAAGAAACGTTTGTCTACGATAGTGCTAAATATATCGAAATTATTGCAGCATTTCACATGGACTGAATAGGACTGCCTTTGTAAATATTGGTTATGGTGCATCGCGAGAGACTTATCATTTATCAGAACCGAGGTGAGGGTAAGAGCTTCATTTCAGGACAGTGAATGATATAAATACAGTGAATTGGAAGCTGAGAAAAAAGTTGTCCGCAGCCGGGGGTATTTTTTCCATATCCAAATCCCATTATTTTTTATTCGATTCAGAGAAAAATTGAGAGAGATAAAAAAAGAGGGAGGGGTAAAAAGCCAAACCCGGGCAAGTAAAGTAATTGAGCAGACGTGGTAATAGTTGAGGGTCAGTGAACGGTGAAGCACGGTGCCTATATCCTCGTCCATCTCCACACAACACGGCAAATGGTGTGTACTCTATATACACCTTTCAGTTCTAGAGTGTAAAATACGAGACAAAACAGAATCAAGCCTTTAAGAGTGGGTCGTTTGTTGTTGTTGTTGTTGTTGTGGGTGAAGGGGAGTGACCGCACCCCCCTAAACTATGCGACAAAACACACAACCCCCTAAAACTCGTATACATTGAGGTACACCCGAGCTCGTAAATTTGTGACCACGTACTTAGATGTTTATGCCATTTGAGCTGGTAACATTTATTTGGGGAGGAATCAGAGTATAGGTGGAACAATGTAGAGGGACATGATACAATCTTTCACCTACAATGACACCTTTCCCACACAGTGTTACCAGCTCAGATCACATAAACATTTGGGGACGTGGTCGCGAATTTACGAGCTCGAGTGTACCCTGTTGTCTGGCATTGTTTGGAGGAATCAATCACAAGCATACCATTTCACCCACTACAACAATCTAGGAACAACAAATATCTGAATTCTCACTGTTAGCGGCTTCTGGCAACAACAAAAACAACAACAACAAAAACAACAATACCAAGAGTAAACAAACACGTCATTGGTGGTCAGGGTTCATGAATGGAAAGGTAGCGTTTGTATTGTGGTCTGTGATTGGTTGTTGATGTATCCCGGTATCAATATCTGTCAAGGGGTCATTCATGAATTATGGCCGCCACTACCACGGGGATGTTTACTCCTGGGAATAAGTGCATGTCAGAGGTGTTCACATATTTTGCGATTGTTCACTCTTTGTAATACACACACACACACACCATTATAGACATAATTTATAAACAATCTCTCTCTCTCTCTCTCTCTCTCTCTATCTATCTATCTCTCTCTCTCTCTCTCTCTCTCTCTCTCTCTCTCTCTCTCTCTCTCTCTCTCTCACACACACACACACAAATAACCTCAAGCACACACACACACACAAAGACAAACACATTCACAAAAGAGCAGAGCCAAACAATTACACACACCCACACACACACATACAAGAGCAGAGCCAAACAATTACACACACACACACACACACACACACACACACACACACACACACACACACACACACACACACACGGGCAACATTGCAGGTGTACATACTTATCCAAAGCCCATGACAGGACTGAACACAATCCCATAAACTTTTTTTTTTCTATCCAGCACAGCCAGAGTTTATTCTTTATTTCGCAACGCAACTGGATTAGAGCGTGTCCGTGTGTAGCAGGTGTGAGTGTTTCAGTGCGTGTATTTTATCCCTCGTGTGTGTGTGTGTGTGTGTGTGTGTGTGTGTGTGTGTGTGTGTGTGTGTGTAATTATTTGGCTCTGCTCTTGTGTGTGTGTATGTGTGTGTAATTGTTTAGCTCTGCTCCTGTGTGTGTGTGTGTGTGTGTGTGTGTGTGTATATATGTGTGTGTGTGTGTGTGTGTGTATGTATGCGTGTGTGTGTGTGTGTGTATGTGTTCATTTCCGCCCAGGCACCCATCGCTCTCTACATCGCTACCAACTCATTGCAGTAAACATGTCCCACCTCTACTCAATGATGTAGTGAATGAGGGTCTAGCCAAGTTATGAGGTAGTACAGTACAGTACACTCACTATCCAAAACAAATATCCAGGCTTGCTTCGAATAACCTAACCTGATCGAGTGTAAGTTAAGTGATCTCAAGCAAATTATCGAACGGCATAAGATTAGTGTTGTCTTAATTGGTTCACTTAGTATGTCAAGGGATTCGAAACTTCATCAAGACCTGGATACACATTTTGGATTGCGAGTGTACAGTTGGAGACACAAGAAACAGACACACGCACTTCAAATGGGCACCCCCCTATAATTATCAAGCACAGAGAAGGGCACGCGCCTCTATACACACAAACAAACAAACACACATCTCATCTTATACCCTCTGTTCCAATGTGGGTCTCCGGTTTAAGGTTTGTCAGTTTCATATGTCAGTAAGTGTAGCTAGGCGTGTAAGGACTCACACGGGATACATACATAAATAAACGGAGGGGGAAGTTTACTCTCTAAGGCATATCCAATTCATCCGAGGCAATATTAACTCTCGCAGCAACGTAAACTCGCCGCCGTGCAGATATTAACTCGCAGTGGCAATAACTCGTGGGGGTTATGAAGGCGCGTTAGAGTTACACTGTGCTGGGGGTAAACTCGCTGAAATGATACACCCTCTCCGGAAGGTAAACACAGGGGTGAGAAGAGTAAGTTTTTGTATGTTAACTATTATTGTACGATGTATACTTCCTGGTGGAAATGTGATCTTTACATACACGTTTCATGTTCATTCCTGTAGGTTTTTGAGTTGCATACAAGTGCCTAGATACGTTTATTTTGGTGCAATTTGCCCTGGACTACATTACATTTACCGAAGAGGCGGAGAATACACACACGCACCATAACATAACCTCACGACTGTACAATAAATACATACACGCTCCAGCACACTAATACACGAAACACAATTACATAATCGCACATACAGCAAGGCCATACACAGGTAGGCTACATGTATAATGCCAGTATATGTGAAGTTCACGGAAATGCCAATATCTGTGAAATTAAAGTGACCTCGACAGAATACAAACGTTTTCCTTATTGTAGTAATCTCACTTGATATTACCTCCTCAAAAGGTTTTAGTGCCGAAATTTCAGCTGGGATTCTTTCACTTAACCATAATCCTTGAATCCTTATATGGCTACTATTATCGCTTTCAGGAATAGCATGTCTGAAATATCGGGCACTCGAATAAACATAGACAGGACGTGGCGAACTTTAGACCCTACGAGAAAAAAAGTAAATGAAAACAGTTTACACTCACGTTCACTCGCCTTCTCACTATAACAGTTTCGCACCATTTAGTATCGTGTCGTTTGTTGGTTTATGTCATTAGCAATTGGTTCTCCCTCAGATTACCAGTGATATTCATTAACCCAAACACAAGGTAGTTTGATCGTAAAAAAAAAAAAAAATGTAAATACGAAACAACTTACTAACTACATCAAAGCGAGAACAGAAAGATTAAAATTCCTTACCTCTAGCAGTTGTCATCAGACTAACACAGTGTAGCTGTTTAATATGCTGAAAGAATAACGAATATCCACTTGATGCACTCATAATCCTATCACATACTTGCAACGCATTTACCTGAAACAGATAGAAAACATTATATTAGATATATGCCTTTTCATTAAAATGTATTCAAACACTCACTCTTCATTTATGTTGCATCTGCTTAATGTATTGTTACACATAACATTGTATCAAAACTGTTTAATGATATATGATTGTAATAACGACAGACAGTTTACCTCACGTCTCTATTTCGACATTGACAATGATTAATATAATATTGCAAACTTGACTCAAGGGCAGTAAAGTCTCACTCAAATATGTCGTGCATCATTTTTCCAGCCAGTTGTTGTCTGTCTCGATTGCTTTGGTCTGTACATGAACAGCCACAATCAAATATCCACTCACACTTTCCTTCCATCGTAGTAAATATCTTAGTAACAAACAACAACACATGTATGATCTTGCAGCACCTCATAATAATATTTGAGGGGGTTGAGTTGATGTAAGGTGCACGATGGAAAGAAAGTGTTGGTGGTTATTTGATTGTGGCTGTACATAGTGTAGTTGGTGCACCTTGACATTCTCTCCCACTTACAAGAACGTTACCCACTCGTTATTAATATTATAAGATTAAAGAGAAAGGACGGCTGAGGAAGATAAACGAACTTGAATGGAGTGATAAAATACATGAAGCTTATGTATGTTGTGCAGTGTCTAAAATATTCACTAAAACCTGTAATTTCTAATACATTTCAATGACCACTTTTCAATTGGCCACACAATTTTCTGGATATAATTTGACCCCATAACCTTCCAACATGAAGTCTCTTAATCTTCTCAAAGCCCACTGACGCAGTTTGTGGAGTTTATTCTGGTTAAGGACAGACGAATAAATTCAGTTGCTTTAGTTTAGGTTCCACAGTAAGTATAATTCGTCTTACACGTCCCACTCATTCAGGTCTACAACTTTGTCATTCATACAGTTATATATACTTAACATAAACTTTACCTCTCATTCAGTAGCTGTCACACACAACCTTCCTCTCTATGTATTAATACCTAAACTCGTCTCATTTCTCTTGCTGCTCTCACCCCTTCCCCCTCTCTTTCACACACACACACACACACACACACACACACACATATACACCGACAACCTCCCTCCCCCCCACCCCCACAACACACACCACACACACACACACAAACCGCTGACAGGCTTGAATACTATTATGTGTCGCGTGTAACAGTGTGATTTATAGCCAGGAACACTGCTAACATGACACTAAGCATAGGCTGAAGCACAGGTAATCTCTATACGTGTGTTCATAAGAGCGATGCCATACTATACACGTGACATGTATGAGACAAGGAACATGCCATTGTGCGTCCATGTCACTGCACGCCACAACATGTACTCTATGCATGTCTTTACAATTGTTGACAAGAGTTCATATGGTGGGTGTGCTTGTCCAAATGTAAAATGTTGTGATAGAGAAATGGTGGATATATATATACTGTACCTAGGCTGTACTGTGAAGGCATGTGTGTAACTATGTATTCAAATTTTAATATCACATCATACCGCACCATATTCCCAGTACACCAAAATACAATATACTGTACACGCCTACACTATATTCACTACACACTAATAAAAAAATAACATCACAATACTCACATTAAATCCCCTCACCACATCCACAGCACACCATACCTCACGTACAATATCCACACCACATATAAATCACATGATGAAACTCCATAACACTACAACCACACCACCACACCATACCACAAATGAAAATGCTCCTCATATCCATACCACGACACACATTATTTTCCCTTCACACGACATTATAATATGCAGGAGCCAAGCTAGTCACACCCCGCCACACCACGCCACGCCAAGCAGTCATGAGAACAACGGATATTATTACATTAACATTAAACCCAGGATACACAATATTATAAAATCTCATCATTGAGTATTGCAAATAATTAATGATACACTTCCAGTAACACATAAAACATTACATCGTCAATATTCATCATCAAGCACACACACACACACACACACACACACACACACACACACACACACACACACACACACAACACATATCAACAAAGACACTCCTCACTCCTTCCTCCCTTTGACATTCATCCTTGACTTGCATTATAGAGTGGCTGGGGCAGATGGGGTGGCGTTGCAAAGAGACGTGTTGGTGGTGGTGGTGGTGGTGAAGGTGAGAGGTTGAGTGTCAGGTGTAAAGGAAGGATTGGTGAGGGAGTAGTGAGTATAGACAAGACCCACACATCTGGCTAACCTTCAGTGTTCTTCCTTGCCAGCTGACCCATTCACTTACCTATACATTCATCAACCCATACACCCACCTTCCTACTCACCCATTTACCTACCCACATCCCTACTTACATACCTATCACTCCATCAACCCACCCATCTTTCTACCCACCCATTTACTTATCCACCTCTCTACCTACCCATACCTCTACCTACCTATCCACTTACCTACCATGCAAAGTATCAATCTATCTACCTGTCCACCTTCCTACCTACCCATCTACCAACCTATCTACCTACCTACGCATCTGCCTATCTACTTAGCTACTGTAATGAAAGGTGAGCCTGGTAGTGGTGGATGACAGTATAGTGGTAGTAGTGATGGATGAGAGTATAGTGGTAGTGGTGATGGATGAGAGTATAGTAGTAGTGGTAGTGGTGCCTGACTCACCTTACTGGTCAATACAACTACAATCACTATGGTACCACTACTGCAATTCTAATCTACTCTATACTCACAGTTCTACTCTATACTCACAGTTCTACTCTATACTCACAGTTCTACTCTATATTCACAGTTCTACTCTATATTCACAGTTCTACTCTATACTCACAGTTCTACTCTATACTCACAGTTCTACTCTATACTCACAGTTCTACTCTATACTCACAGTTCTACTCTATATTCACAGTTCTACTCTATATTCACAGTTCTACTCTATATTCACAGTTCTACTCTATATTCACAGTTCTACTCTATATTCACAGTTCTACTCTATATTCACAGTTCTACTCTATATTCACAGTTCTACTCTATACTCACAGTTCTACTCTATACTCACAGTTCTACTCTATACTCACAGTTCTACTCTATACTCACAGTTCTACTCTATACTCACAGTTCTACTCTATACTCACAGTTCTACTCTATATTCACAGTTCTACTCTATATTCACAGTTCTACTCTATACTCACAGTTCTACTCTATACTCACAGTTCTACTCTATACTCACAGTTCTACTCTATACTCACAGTTCTACTCTATACTCACAGTTCTACTCTATACTCACAGTTCTACTCTATATTCACAGTTCTACTCTATATTCACAGTTCTACTCTATACTCACAGTTCTACTCTATACTCACAGTTCTACTCTATACTCACAGTTCTACTCTATACTCACAGTTCTACTCTATACTCACAGTTCTACTCTATACTCACAGTTCTACTCTATACTCACAGTTCTACTCTATACTCACAGTTCTACTCTATACTCACAGTTCTACTCTATACTCACAGTTCTACTCTATACTCACAGTTCTACTCTATACTCACAGGCTCTTCACTCACAATATTTCACACATCTGACTGAGTGATTCTTATCGACACTCACCATAATTTTCCAAGACTGCTTTCTCAAATATGAACCATAGGAAGACTTGTTATTGTTTTTGCTTTTTTCGTCATGGGTAAGACAATATATATTAGTGGCAAAATTATCCCCTCAAGGCTGTGCTCGGAAAAATAATAAAAATAAATCATTCGACCTTAAACAGATAATGGCGATCCACAAGTCTCTTTCAATACCCAAAATTTTCTATGCATCATAAATATTAGATATAAACATAGATGAGATAAATTATTAAATATTATCATTGATCATTATTAATTATCTATCATGAAATGCAAATAAAAATATACAAAGAAAGAAGAAAGGAAAAGGACAATAATTATTAAATAGCCGGAAGAAGTGAAATAATTGGGTGAAAGAACAGAGGCAAGAGAGAACAATAATAATGATGATCAGATTGAAAGAAAAACGAGTTAGGAGAGGGTACAAAGGAAGACACTAATTACCGACGAAAAGGGAGATTAAAGATAGAAGAATACAAAGAATAATAACGAGAAAGAACTAATAATGATCGAAATATAAACGGATCTTCAGCAAGGAAAGGGAAATGTGAATGACATGTGATATAAAATAATAGTACATACAAATTAACACAAACAGAATAATTATGAAAACAGTCAAATACATTAATATACACGAGCCACTAGATAAACTAACAAAGAGACGCGAGATAAAGCAACTGTAGAGCAAAAATAATGAGTACGTAACTTGACGTGAAAAAGTATAAAAATATATAGTTAATAACATCAAAGGGAGACGCACACACACACACAGATACACACACACACACAAAACACACACACACACACACACACACACACACACACACACACAGACACACACACACACACACACACACACACACACACACACACACACACACACACACACACACAGAGTTAATAAAAGGAAACATAACAGGAATAATGAAATACGAACAGAAACACAAAACAACAGCGACCGACAAAACGAGAGCGAATATAAACAAAGACGAGAGAAAATATGGCCTGGGGATGTTAGGGTAGAGAGAGAGAGAGAGGAAAACAGGACTAAAATAATATGAAAGTAAACGATAAAGTATCAAGCTTTTTTTCTACAATCGAGTATTAGTTAAAGTTCCAAGAAGGGAGGTAATGCCACTCCTACGTCACCAAGCCACACGTTTGACATTGCGAACATGAGTGATAACTTCCACATTCTTAATAACAAAGTACAGTAACATTAAATAACAAAATATACATCCTAACTTTTCAATGACACAAGAATCTCAGATGAATAATAATTATAATACATACAAATAACAAAATATACATCCTAACTTTTCAATAACACAAGAATCTCAGATGAATAATAAGTATAATACATACAATTATAATACACACATTGTAAATAATGACATACACCAACAAAACAGTATGACTAGTCTTGCTATGACAGGAAGGTACCACAGCTACAGTGGAAGTACACATACGTCACTCACACCTAATACAAACATATAAACTACGCCTTCACAATGTCTTAACAGTGTGTGTGTTTGTGTGTGTGTGTGTGTGTGTGTGTGTGTGTGTGTGTGTGTGTGTGTGTATTTCATGGCAATATTTGAAGGACTCATTTACCTCCAATTTATTTTTCTGACTACATCACAGGGTCCTTTAAAAAAATAATAGTATCTTTACAACTGTGTGGGGCAGGGGGGTGGGGGGTGGGGGGGGTTAGGGTCAAGGGAAATGGAAATAGGAAGGAAGGAAGACGAGAGGAAGAGTTCTATGCAAATGAGGAAGGGACAGAGGAGGAAAATGGAGCAAGAAAGATAAATAACGGAGAGAGAAAAAGTGAGAGAGAAAGCAACTGCCAAGTCAGAAATGGTCCTGGGCAATGCAAAAGTTCAGTCGACACGAAGCTGCATATTTACTTTATACTACGCTTCTTCTCTCCCTCTCTCTTATCTATCTATCATTCTATCTATTTGTCTATCTATCTATCTATCTGTCTATCTATCTATCTTTCCGTATGTATGTCCATCTATCTATCTGTCTATCTGTTTATCTGTCTATCTATCAATCAATCAATCAATCAATCTATCTATCTATATCTGTATATGTGTCTGTCTCATTCTCTCCCTTCCCATTTTCATATCTCAGTTGCTCTCCCTCTCAGCATCACTTTACCTCACACATTGTAACCTCACTATCCATCTCCTTCCTTCCTTCCTTCCCTTCCCTTCCTGCCTCCTCTCCTCATCTTCCTTCCTTCCCTTCCCTCCTCACTATCCATCTCCTTCCGTCCTCCCTTTCCTCTCTCCTCGCCTTCCTTCTTCCCCTCCTCTCTATCCGTTTCCTTCTTTCCTTCCTCTCCTCGCCTTCCTTCCTTCCCTTCCCTCCTCTCTATTATGTCGTCTCTATCACACCATTTAATTACTGTACTTATCCCTTCTGATCCTCACCTCCCTCCTGGCTTAATCCCCATCTCCCTTTCAGCCTCCCTTTCAACCTTCACCCTCCCTTTCATCATTCTTCTCTCCCTTCTATTTTTCTATTCTCCCTTTCATTCTTCTTCTCTCCTTCCCTTTCATCATTCTTTTCTCCCTTTCATTCTTCACCCTCCCTTTTATATCCTTCTCTCCCTTTCATCCTCCTTTTCTCCCTTTCATCCTTCTCTCCCTTTCATCCTTCTTCCCTTTCATCCTTCTTTCCCTTTCATTCTTCTTCTCTCCCTTTCTTCTTAACATTCTCTCCTCTTATTCCTCACCTTTTACCATTCACTCTCTCCCATTCTCTATTTTTCACTCTATGTCCTTTCATCCTCCCTTCCATTTTTTTTCTCTCCCTTTCATTATTATTCATTCCTCCCTTTCATCCTTCCTTTTTTCCCTTCCAGTCTCTCTCTCTTCCTCCATTTTACATTCTACCCAAGCCATTCTTCCTGTCATCAGTCCTCCCTTTCTCTCTGTCTTTACTTTCCTCTCTTTCATCCTCCCTTCCTCACTCTCCTTTATTCCCTTTCCTTTATTCTTTCGTCCCTTTCATCACTCACCCATCGTTTTCTTTCATCTTCTCTCGCTCTTCCTTTCTCTTTATCTTTTCTCTCTTCCTTTCCCTCTTCTTCTTCTCCCTCCTGTCATCTAATTTCTCACCCTTTCTTATCATTCTATTTCATCAGTGTATACCTCTCTCTCCTCTCCTCTCCCCTCTTTCTCTTCTTTTATTTTTGTCTCTCTCCCTCTCTTCTTAATCAAACATCACTCGTCCTTATGCACCATTCCTTCTTCTCCCCTCTCTCCTTCCCTTTCTCTCCCTCCTCTCTCCTTCCCATTCTCTCCCTCCTCTCTCCTTCACATTCTCTCCCTCCTCTTTCCTTTCCTTCTATAAAACAACCAAGTATTTCTAATTTCGTTCACCTTCTGACAATCTAAGCCTATCAAGGTGGTATTTCTTTTTTGATACATTGGAGGGCCTTGATTCCTCTAAAATATGCTAGGAAACAGGACCAGAAGAGCAAAAATAATAGTGTTATGTTGCTTTGAAATAGTTTGGAGGATTCAATTGCTACAGATTTACCAACACAAAACTTCCCCCCTAAAACCCAAGCCATATTTAAGTTAATACAAAAATAAGGCAATTTTCTGAAACAAGAACCAAAATTCAGTAACAAATTAATTAAATACGATAAAAAATAAATATAGGCAATTGTGTATAATATCTATATGTATGTGTGTATACATTTTAGACTACTTGTATGTGTGTATATGTATGTTTAGACTACCTGTATGTGTGTATACATTTTTAGACTACCTGTATGTGTGTATATGTATGTTTAGACTATCTGTATACCCACCAGCTAAATTTTATACACTAGGGAATATTATTATGTGTTGCTCTCGGGGCTAATAACATGTTAATGTTAAAAAAAAAAAAAAAAAAAAAAAAAAATATATATAAAAAAACACTCATTATTATTTTTTTTAATTTTTTT
The DNA here is from genome assembly GCA_034508575.1 of Petrolisthes manimaculis. Taxonomy (NCBI): domain Eukaryota; kingdom Metazoa; phylum Arthropoda; class Malacostraca; order Decapoda; family Porcellanidae; genus Petrolisthes; species Petrolisthes manimaculis. The sequence continues at coordinate 48,083 of JAWZYT010005459.1, forward strand.
TTCATATTGTTGTATATGTTTTATGGTCATCATCATTACCATCATCATCATCATCACTATTATTACTGTCACTATTATAATGTTCATCACCATCGACACTATTTTCATCACCACCATCATCATCATCATCATCTAAGCACCTTAAACGAAAAAAAAAAAAAAAAAAAAATAATAAAAAAAAATCAGCCATTCCCTCTACTTGGCCCATCCTTCATTACCTCGTCATTTTTCTCGTTCCAGACAAAAATGTGTCACGCTGGAATGATTTTGAGATAATGGCCAGGGGAGAAAACTTATTGGGAGAAGCGAACACCTGGAGAAAAAAAATATAGAGGGAACAGAGGGAAAGGAGAGGGAGAGGGAGGGAGGGAGAAAAGAAGAGAGGGATGGAGAGGGAGAGGAAAGGAGAGGGAGGGAGGGAGAGGTAAGGAGAGGGAGAGAGGGGAATGGAAAGGAGAGATGGAGAGAGAAAATGAGAGAAGCAGGTAGAGGGAAGGAGAAAAGAAGAGAGGGATGGAGAGAGCAAATGAGAGAAAAAAAAGGGAAATGAGGGATAGAGAGAAGGAGGGGAGGAGAGAGGGAGGGAGAGATAGGAAAAGATGAAGGAAGAAAGGGAAGGAGTCACTAATGAAAAAGGTTAGAAGGAGAGAGAGAGAGAGGAAAGGAAAGAAAGAGAGAGAGAGAGAAAGTAGGAGAGAATGGACAGAGAGAAAAGGAGAGGCTTAGGGACACAAGGAGGAAGAGGAGGAGAGAAGAAAAAAAAAATGAAGGACCAGAGAAAAATAAAGGAAACTGAACCAGACTGACTAAAATATTGGTTAGCAGGAAGAATCAGCTGCTCCAATTTTGGCAATAACAGTTTTATTCCTTTAATTAAAGACCCTGTGATCGTGTAAGAGAATTGGAGGCTTCTGATTCCTCCTGACTATGCCACCAAACAAGCTCCTTCGATATAGTTGGCGTTTCGTGACAATATTTTGAAGGACTTGATTATTTCCAATTTTCTGACAACATTACAGGCTCCCTTAAGAGTAAATAATATCTTGTGTTGGAAGGTGGGGGGTGGGGGGTGGGGGGGGGGAGGGGGAGATTTGGGAGTTAGGGAAGGAAGAAACGAGGGAAGGCGATTAAATTACTGAGTTTGAGATGTCAATTACGAGGGAAAGGAGGAAACTGGGGGAGAGGGGGAATAGGAGGGGGGTGGAGAGGGGGAAGGGTAGGGGGGGGAGAGGGGGAAGGGGAGGGGGGCAGAGAGAGAGAGAGAGAAACTGGATAATAGAGGTAGGGAAGGAAAGGATGAAGAAGGGTTGGGAAATCCTGGAAAAGACAGAACGGAAAGTGGAAGAGAGAGAGAGAGAGAGAGAGAGAGAGAGAGAGAGAGAGAGAGAGAGAGAGAGAGAGAGAGATGATGATAGCCAGTGAGGGGTTAGGTAATGGTTATGGTGGGGTGATAGTGAGATGCTTGGGTGAGGTGAGATGGAGAGTGGGAGGAGCTATGTGAGAATGAAGAGAGAGGAGGAGGAGAGATGGATAGGAGAACTGGAGGAAAGGAGGGAGTAAGAGAGAGGAGGAGGAGAGATGGAGGAAAGGAAGGAGAAAAGGAATGAAGTAATGGAAGAGAACTAGAGATAAAGAATGAAAAAGAGCGAGAAAGAGAAGGAAAGGGGATGGAGGAGGATAAGAGATAAGAGACGGAGAAACGGAAGGGAAGAAACGAGATATAAGTGGAAAGGAAGAAAGAGGTAAAATGATGATACTGGAAGAAAAAATGAGGTAAGAGGGGACTAATGAAGAACGAATAAAGGAGGGAGGTCAGAACAAGAGAGAAAAAGGAGGAGTTAACAGAGTAAAAGGAGGAGTTAACAGAGAAAAAGGAGGAGTTAACAGAGAGAAAGGAGAAGGATACAGAAAAGAAGGAAGAGGAAGCTTAGAGAGGAAGAGGGAGGAATGAGAAAGGAGGAGGAAATAGGGAGGAAGAAGGAGGAAAGAGAAAGGAAGAGGAGGAGGAAATAGGGAGGAAGAAGGAGGAAAGAGAAAGGAAGAGGAGGAGGAAATAGGGAGGAAGGAGGAGGAAAAAGAAAGGAGGAGGAAATAAGGAGGACAGAGAGGAAGAGAGAGGAAAGAAAAAAGAGGAGGAAATAGGGAGGAAGAAGGAGGAAAGAGAAAGGAGGAGGAAATAGAGAGGACAGAGAGGAAAGAGAAAGGAGGAGGACAGAGAGAGGAAGAGGAAATATGGAGGACAGCGAGAGGAAGAAGAGGAAGGAAGGAGGTAGCCATAATATTGCCAGTATCACCATCGCTAGTGTCAGAGTTAAGAGGGCTGCCAACTTGCCTTTGGTGTCATATATTGGACACGTCTTATGCTTAAAGTTTATATTGCCCCACCTCCGCTAAAGAGAAGCTAAGGTACAAACAAGGAGAGTATCGGTACAGGGTGTGATCACTGACTACTTAAAAGATATAATTATATACGTCTAAAGTGTGATATATTGGGAGGGAGAGTTTGTTGGCTGGTTGGTTGGTTGGTACGTATTCTCAGTTCTCTAACACACATACAGTGCATACCCCCTCACCTCACCACCCATCATTTTAACAGATAACCAATCAGCCAACCAACCAATTAAATAGATAACCAACCAACCAACCAATTAAATAGATAAACAACCAATCAACCAATCATCCATCCATCCATCCATCCAACCAATCACCCAATCAAATAACCAACCACCCAACCAATCATCATCTACTCTGGCGACTTACCGTACTTATGATAGGGCTGCAAACACTAAGTGTATGTACAATATGATTATAGGTCAATGGTGTATGTAATGATGAGTATGGATTCCAAATTTCTGAAAAGGAGAGGAAAAGAAGACTGACTGTGTTGGGCCAGAACGACTATATTTATACAACACGAAGGAAGGAGACAGAGAGGAGGAATAAATAGCAAGCAAGGAGTATGTGTAGTGGTGTTAGTGGGTAGGGTTGGTGAATGTGTAGTGTTGGTGGGTAGGGTTGGTGAATGTATAGTGTTGGTGAATGTGTAATGTTGGTGAATGTATAGTGTTGGTGTGTAGGGTTGGTGAGTAATGTTGGTGAATGTGTAATGTTGGTGAACGTGTAATGTTGGTGAACGTGTAGTGTTAGTGAATGTGTAGTGGTGTTGGTGAATGTGTAGTGTTGGTGAATGTGTAGTGGTGTTGGTGAATGTGTAGGTGGTGGTGTTGGTGAATGTGAAGTTTTTGTGAGTGAAAAGTGACGTTTTTTTGGGGGCCGTGTTTATGATGAAAAGTGGGAGTGAATGTGAGAGAGTGAAAAACTTTAGTACCGAGGACACGGAAAAGGGAATGTCAGAACGCAGGCATAGAAAGTTGCTCTAAAAAGAACTCCAGGAAAAAAAAAAACTTGGGGAGGCCTTGACGTGAAAAAAACAAAAAAACACCTTGAATAAATACTTAATTAAAATAAAAGTGACTGGAATGAAGACGGGAACTGGAAGGAAAAAAAAATGTAGTAATGACAAAATTAGGACCTTCAAGCACGACGCGAGTTCTAAGAGGAAACAAGAAAAAAAAGAGGTAAATTATATGACAAAATTATGAAAAGAAAAAAAAAAAAAATCTGCCTCGTGTTGTAAGGCAGCGAATATTGCGTGCGAATGATAAAGTCAAAATGATGATATGATAATGAAGAAAAAGTGGTCCTATTTTCTCTCTTCATATTACTTCCTCTCTCCACTCCCTTTCCTCTCTCTCTCTCTCTCTCTCTCTCTCTCTCTCTCTCTCTCTCTCTCTCTCTCTCTCTCTCTCTCTCTCTCTCTGTCTGTCTTGCCTGTCTGTCTGCCGTTCACTCTAATCAAATTTTCCCTTTTTCCTTTCTTTCTTATTTTCCCCTTCTCACTGTAATTTTCTCTTTTCCAGCTAGCGTCACCAATCTCTATCTCCGTCTCTGTCTGTCACTGTCTGTCCTTATGATATTTACATTATTTATCAACAGTCTCTTATTTATCTCTTATACCACGCTAAAACGCACCGATTCTCTTTCATTTAATGAGATCTTAATTACACGGCTTATTAGATTCCAGTGTTTTTGATTCGTAGATAATTATTAATATATTTATTATAAAACCTGGGATAATATTTTCTTCTCGTCAACATTACTTTTATTTGTCAAAAGGTTTATGGACGAGATACTGTGGTGGTGCTTTTATCTTATTTCCTTCCATTTCTCCTGTTAATCTTTCCTATTCACCTTCCCTTCCTCTCATCTTCCCTCCACATATTCCACCTCTCCTACCTCTCACGTCTCTTCCACCTTCCCACTACACATTTCACCTTCCCTCCCTCACTCCCTCCCTCCTTCCACTAATTCCACCCTCCTTCCCTCCCTCCACACATGACACCCTCCTTCCCTCCCTCCACACATTCCACCCTCATTCCTTCCCTCCACAGACTAATGTGGATGTAAACTTTTGACGGCCGCTGTATCATCCGTCCCTTAACGACTGAGCGAGCATGCAAAGGTCATGATAACTGCTGATGATGGCCAGCAAACATACGGACATCGAGGAAGGTCATGAACAGGAAGCTACAAAACAACATAAACAGGAAGCTACACAACAACATAAACAGGAAGCTACACAACAACATAAACAGGCAGCTACAAAACAACATAAACAGGAAACTACAAAACAACATAAACAGGAAGCTACAAAACAACATAAACAGGAAGCTATAAAACTACAAAACAGGAAGCTACAAAACTACATAAACAGGAAGCTATAAAACAACATAAACAGGAAGCTACAAAACAACATAAACAGGAAGTTACAAAACAACATAAACAGGAAGTTACAAAACAACATAACTCCACATGTCAAGTTGAGGACATAATATTGTTTACCACTCACGATATTTTGAACCCATTTAATATATCACTTTATTGTAATAGTTTTTATATTATTATTATTATTATTATTATTATTTTTTTATTATTATTATTCCACGTTTGGTTAAGTTTGGTAAAGATTGGTTAGGGTATAGTAAAGTCAGTGGTGTAGAGAGAGGGGAACAACAAGGTATCAGTAGAGAAATGATTATAGGGAGAACAAATAATTTTTTTTATCAGAAGAGTCATTCTTTCACGTATTTTTGTTTTTTTTATCAGATTACATATCATATTGGTATCAAAGTTCAAGAGCCCTCATAGAACACACACACACACACACACACACACACACACACACACACACATGAACGACACCACCAACACAACACAACACACACACACATACACACAACACAACACAACACAACACCTGTAATGGAACCAGCGACGATGTTTTTATGACTTTTGGTGGACGTGTATTGGGTGGAAAAAAAAATGCATGAATGTATGTTTGATATAGTAGTAGTAGTATTTTATAATTCAGGGTTTCCTTTCATGGTACAGTTATAGAGGTGATGTTCTGTTATTGTTTTTTTTGTTTTATTTATTTTAGTGGTGTTGGTGATGTCGATGATGATAAATAATTCGTGATAAACCAGATACTATTGATAATAGTACTAATGATATAATGGACAAGCTAATGATACTCTTTATGATAACACTGAAGTTGGATAAAAAAAAAAATCATTATAATAATCATATCCATTACATTGACATCATGAAAAAAGTTAGATACGATATTTATTGACCTTTTTTATTATCCTACTATCTATATAATTAAAATCATAACTGTAATTTGAGGCCTATATTATATTGACGTTGAAAGTGATATATTTACTTTACCTTATCGATGTTAAAAGTGACCTATTTACCATATCATTATTACTATCATTATCACTTACGTTATCCCTCACTAACATATCAAAATCATTACGCTATTAATGTTAATTTCACTATTATTACCACTATTATCCAACCCCTTTTAATTATCACCATTATCAGTCACCATTACCTTATCACTATTATATTATCACCATTATCAATCACCATTACGTTATCATCACCATCACGTTATCACTATTATCACTATTATCAGTCACCATTACGTTATCATCACTATATTATCACCATTATCAATCACCATTACGTTATCATCACCATCATTATCACCATTCTCAGTCACCATTACGTTATCACCACCATTACATTATCACCACCATTACGTTATCACCACCATCATGTTATCACTATCATGTTATCACCATTATCCCATTCATCATCGTCCTTTTCTGTAGCATCTAGTCTGCTGCTATAGATTCATTCATCAACTCAGCAGCTCGGCTTTATTCATCCTCTCTCAACTTTCCATAAAATACGAACAACTCTGCCTGGAGCCTTTCATCACACGACTACCTTTTACCCTTCAGTTACAAGGCTACGTTTTGACATGATTATGATATTCAGTGGCGCTCACATACATACACACACACACACACACAGACAAGGCCGTGTTTACAAATACATACACACACACGCTCTCTCACACACACACACTCTCTCTCTCTCACTCTCTCTCACTCTCTCTCTCTCTCTCTCTCTCTCTCTCTCTCTCTTTCTCTCTCTCTCTCTCTCTCTTCAAAAATAGGTCAGAGAGATACGGTAGAAGATAAAAAAAAAATCATATCTCAAAGAGGAGTGAAAAAAGGGTGTAAGAGAGAAGAGATGAATAATGCCCAGTTGATGGAGTGAGTTTTAAGAGGAGGATCACATATGGGAAGACTGAGAGAGAGAGAGAGAGAGAGAGAGAGAGAGAGAGAGAGTGGGGAGAGGGAGTGTGGATAGCAGAGAGAAGGGTGAGAGAGCGTGTGGAGAGGGGTGAGTGAGAATGTGGAGAGATGTAAGAGAGAGTGTGGCAAGGGAGTATGGAGTGTGGATAGCAGAGAGGGGAGTATGGAGAGGTGAGTATGGAGAGGGAGTGTGAGAGAGGGAGTGTGAGAGAGGGAGTGTGAGAGAGAGTGGTAACGCAGGGGTCCTTTTAACTCTCTCATTACCCTAACAAGCAACAGTCGGGACGCAAAAATCAATTCTCATATTTCGCTCTTTTAACTCGGAAAACTAGTGGCCAAATTTGCATGTTTTATGGACTACAGAATGACTAATATGAGTCTCGGGTATACGGGTGAGGCGTGTGTGTGTGTGTGTGTGTGTGTGTGTGTGTGTTAATTTTATTCATGATTTAATAGACAAAATAGCAAAGTGGTGTGTGTGTGTGTGTGTGTGTGTGTGTGTGTGTGTGTGTGTGTGTGTGTGTGTGTGTGTGTGTGTGTGTGTGTGTGTGTGTGTGTGTGAGAGAGAGAGAGAGAGAGCGAGAGAGAGAGTGAGTGAGAGAGTGGAAAAGAGAGCGACCTGATAAGTAATGAAGTGGGAGTGTGATTGGGGACATTTTGCCTGACTGGGAGGTAAAAGTTTCAAGGGGACATGATGGCAGTGAAGAGGAATATGTGACGTGATGGTGATTTGTGTCGTTGGTGATGCAGATAGTGATGATAAGTAGGAGGAAGAGGAAGAGGAAGAGGAAGAGGAAGAGGAAGAGGAAGAGGAAGAGGAAGAGGAAGAGGAAGAGGAAGAGGAAGAGGAGGAGGAAGAGGAGGAGGAGGAGGAGGAGGGAGAGCAGGAGAGAAGAAGAAGGAAGGTTAGTTGATGATGAGGAGAAAAGAAAGAGGAGAAAGGAGAGATGAGAAGGAGGAGGAGGAAGGTGGGAATGAGTAAAATTATATATATATGGATAGGAAAGGGGGAGTGGAAAGGGCAAGAGAAGTTAAAGGGGAGGAAATTCAAAAGGGGGGGGGACATGGAGAGGGAGGCGGTGGAAGGGTAAAGTTGAGGAGAAAGAAAGCAAGGAGAGAAAGGGGGAGGAAGTATGGAGGATGTGTGAGTAAACATGTGTATGGAAGGAGTGTGAACTGTATGAATGGATGGAGGGAGGTGAAAGTTACTGAGATGGGTGGGAGAGAAGGTGAAATGTAGGGAGGGAGGGAGGGAAGGAAGGAGAAAGATGTGGAGGGGGGAGGCGTGAAAAGTGTGGAGGGAGGAGAAAGGTGTGAAAGTTGTGGATTGAGGGTGGCAGGTGGAAAGAGGAAAGGTGAAAAGTGTGGAGGTAGGGAGGGAGGAGTGAAAGGTGTGGAATGAAGGTGACAGGTGAAAGTTGTGGACTGAGGGTGGCAGGTGGAGAGAGGGAAGGTGAAAAGTGTGGAGGTAAGGAGGGAAGGTGGCAGGTGGAGAGAGGGAAGGTGAAAAGTGTGGATGTAAGGAGGGAAGGTGGCAGGTGGAGAGAGGGAAGGTGAAAAGTGTGGATGGAGGTACAGTAGCTAGGGAGGGCAGGTGGCAGGTGAGTTGGGACGGATCAATGCCACAGTGACACAAAAAGAGAGCAAGGCAACACCAACACGACGTTCCTGGACCCTCATGAACCAAGGCTAGGATGTGTGTGAATAATTACTGTACTTGACCCTTAACACCATCCCTTCCACTACCACTAACACCACTGCTACCTCCACTACAACCAATACCACTACCACCACCTCCAATACCACTACCACCACCACCACCTCCACTAACACCACCACCACCACCACCTCCACTAACACAACCAACACCACTACCACCACCTCCACTACAACCAATACCACCACCACCACCTCCACTACCACTACCACCACCACCACCTCCACTAACATTACCACTACCACTACCTCCACTACAACCAACACCACCACGATGTTCCTGGACCCTCATGAACACAGGGCAAGGATGTATATGAATAATTACTGTACTTGACCCTCGTATTAAAACATGCTTCACCCTAATGTATGTTGATAGGAAGGTGTCTTTTAAGCCGAAGAAGCAAGCGGTCGCCAAAACGTACAAGGTCAATAAAAACTCCTCCTCATACGATATATACATTGTTTCCTTATCCATTCTGTGAAGTTGATGCATAGTTTAATAAAATTCCTGCTTCACCCCACCTCAAAAGAAGGAAAAATGCGTATCGAAGTGACTGTACTGTGTCAGCTCCTTCCACCTCACTTGCCTCGACGAAGTGAAATTTGCTTCTTCCATCTGTATATAATTATTGATCCATGCAGGACAAAAATATGCTCTAGCGTTGTTCAGAATGATGATTATTATTAAGTTGCTATTGATCGTGTGTGTGTGTGTGTGTGTGTGTGTGTGTGTGTGTGTGTGTATGTGTATGTGTATGTGTGTGTGTGTGTGTGTGTGTGTGTGTGTATGTGTGTGTGTATGTGTATGTGTGTGTATGTGTATGTGTATGTGTGTGTGTGTGTGTGTGTGTGTGTGTGTGTGTGTGTATGTATGTGTGTGTGTGTGTGTGTGTTAATAATAATGCAGATAGTGAGTGATGAATACATAATACTACACTGGAACAACTCAACACCTTGGATGTAAAACCTGTCCATCTGTAGTCACTCTGGCACCTTGAACTTATATATTATTAAAGAGAAAGAGCATCCGTTGTATCAAAGGGGATGGGAATAATTGTATTAGGTTCATTTGCATACTTATTACTCGAGAGAGAACACTAAATTTAGATGTTATCGCCCTCTCTCTCTCTCTCTCTTGTCTGTCTTTCTCTTGTTTGTCACTCAGGATAGACAGATAGATATGAATAATTGACCAGATAGACTTCAACCATCCAACACCAAACATCTGAAATAGTCTCGTCATTAAGTAAAGATAGAATGAGATGGATGGATGCATGTCTATACTAACAGACAGATGGTAACCTTCAAACACCACACCACCCAACTCCCTATTTTCCGTACATTTCGGAGTGACAAGGAGTGAATATGAAGAATTTCCTGTAGGTTTAGTCCGATTACCTAATAATGTTTGGCTGTGATGCTTAGGATAATGTATATACAAGAGCCCCCAGTGTGTCATACAGAAACGCGAAGCTTAATTACTTATACGACTAAAAGGACCGGGAGAATACTGAAGTGTATACACCAATAACAGAGTCAATCACTCAAGTGGACCACACACGATAATATCCTAAACGAACACTGTATGTAGCCTCGTGTTGTTTTCCACTATCAATCGTCACGAGTGTCAGAATGGTTCGCGTGAGGAGAGCACCATTACGTTTTTATTTTATATCGTATGTGTGTGTACAGTCGCTCAATAACTTGCATAAAAACGTGGGGTGGCCAATGGTTATGGAACACTGGGCAATACGACTTTTGTTGCCACCGAGTAATATTCACATATTTCTTCTGTTCGGGTGTATTGTTCCAGGCAATAATGTTCAAACACTAATCGACCGGCTGTAGAGTGAAAGGCAAAAATGGTGTCCGGAAAAAGTTTATGAATACATCTGGTGAATAAAGAACGATACAGCGCCGGGAACTATATATAGCGGGGAGTAATTTCTTTCCACTTACGGGTGACTTATAATATGTTATGAAGTTATCTAACCATTGTTTTCATTTACTCTATGATATATTATTGCTTTGATGTGTATGTGGCTGTTTACTGAAATTTAAAAGCTGCTTCTTAATTTTTATATAAGTAAATTATGCAGCCAGCCAGCCAGCCAGCCAGACAGCCAGCCAGCCAGCCAGCCAGCCAGACAGACAGCCAGACAGACAACCAGCCAGTCCAATGTTTACTAAAATTACCCCCATATGGGAAGAAACGATTGTCTTCAATTGTACATTTATAGTCATGGATGTGGGTTTTCAGTCTGGTCCGTCACATGTGAATAACCATCGGACAGAACGGAACGAGGACTTACACTTATACGTGTTCTAAACTTACCAATTCCAGACTGTTATGTTCCAGTTCCCAGTAAGTATTATTAAATCTCTCCCAAGCCAGTCTTATCTTATACAATGAAACCTTTTTAAATCCAGACGTAAACCAAGCTAAGCCAATCTAACCTGACTTGACCTGGCCTAACCTAACTGCTGTAGCCTTTCCTGGACAAGAACATTGAGGAAAATGGACTCTAACAGACAATAAAGTGGAAACGTACGGGTCGGGTTATGGGCGCAGCAGAGTGGAGTTAGGGAGCAGGTGGGAGAGTGGAAGAGGAGGGGAGAGGTAGGATGGAGATGGAGGTAAAAAGAAGGGAGGAGAGGTGGAAGTGTAAAGCAGGTTCATATAATCACTCAAAGGGTTCACATTCATTCACCTGATGAAGGATCTTTGATCGAGACACGGTCAAAAACTAATACATATAAAAACCGGATAATTAGTTGGAGTTTTGGACAGCAGAGACGAAAGCTTTGTCTCCTCCCTCTCTCCCTCTCTCGACCCATTCCGGCACAAGGCACGACATGAAGCAGAATGAACACCCGGCAGGGAGGAAGGAACAGTGAAATGGGAGACGAGGGGAGGGAAGAAGGGAAAGAGGAGGGGAGAGCGAGGGAGAGAAGGTGTCCATGTGTGTGTGTGTGTGTGTGTGTGTGTGTGTTATAGATAGATAGAAAGAGAAATAAAATGGATAGATATGCTGATTAATGTATAAAAATGAATAGATACTGTAGCTAGACAGATTATAGAGAGACAGGCAAATAAATATACAAACAGACACCTAAACAGCCAGAAAGCCAGCCAGACAGCCAGACAGCCAGACAGCCAGACAGCCAGCCAGACAGCCAGCCAGTGGGAGGAAAGGAAAGGAGGGAGGGAGGGAGAACGAAGGAAGCAGAGGGGAAAAATGAGATAAGAGAAGGAAGTTGGGGGTGATGGCTTATGGCGGTATGGAGGGTGATGGGTTATGGTGGGGGAAGAAGATGTTATGGTTCCCGAGAGGAGGGGGAATGTGGGGTAATGGTTGGGGGGGAGGGGGGAGGAGGAGGTGGATGTAGGGTAATGGGTGGGGATGAGGGGTGGGGATGAGGAGGGGGGAAGTGTCAGGGAAAGGAGAGGGAGATGTGAAGGAAGAGACAAGGAAGGAGAGAGAGAGAGAGAGAGAGAGAGAGAGAGAGAGAGAGAGAGAGAGAGAGAGAGAGAGAGAGAGAGAGAGAGAGAGAGAGAGAGAGAGAGAGAGAGAGAGAGAGAGAGAGAGAGAGAGAGAGAGAGAGAGAGAGAGAGAGAGAGAGAGAGAGAGATTGCTTATTTCTCTCCAGGGTAAGAGTGAGTGAGTATGTTGAAGGGGATATGTTGACTATGTAGTGATGGTGGTGGTGTGTATATACGGTATGTGGTCAGTGCAGTGTGTATGTGTGTGTGTATGTGTATGTTGATGAGTGTATGTGTGTGTTGATGAGTGTATGTGTGTGGTAATGAATGTATGTGTGTGTTGATGAATATATGTGTTTGTTAATGAGTGTATGTGTGTCTTAATGAGTGTATGTGTGTGTTAATGAGTGTATGTATGTTGATGAGTGTATGTGTGTGTTGGTATGTACACTAGGGGACACATACACGTTGAAATAGTGTTGTTATCCTTCACAGAGAGAGCCAACCATCAATGTGGGTTTTGTAGGCACATGAGTCACTACTATAGGCAGCATGTACCCGGGTTACGACTCCACTCCCACAAAGAACAGCAGGTAATACGCTAAAAACTGGCATATTCCCCGTGTGTGTGTGTGTGTGTGTGTTTGTGTTTCTGTGTGTTTCTGTGTGTGTGTGTATGTGTTTCTGTGTGTGTGTGTGTGTGAGAGAGTGAGAGTGAGAGTGTGTTTCTGTGTGTGTGTGTGTGTGTATGTGTGTATATGTGTGTGTGTGTATGTGTGTATATATGTGTGTGTGTGTGTGTGTGTGTGTGTGTGTGTGTGTGTGTACAGGTGTGAAGGTTTAGGTACAGAACAGACAGGTCTAAACCAGATGGCCGTAAGAAAAGGTGAAAAGAAATATACGCATTTTTCTCGTCAACTCACATAGCTAATGAAATGAAATTGGACCGTGTAAACAAAATCATAATAGACACACACACACACACACACACACACACACACACACACACACACCAACACAAACACAAACACAAACACACACACAAAATAGGAAAGCGACCTATACCATCTTGTGTTGTTTAGTGAGTGAAGTGAGTGGTGGTGAGTTGTGAAGGCGTCCCAATAAATAGCACAGGGGAAAGAACCAACCAATAGCTGAAGCATAAATATTGACCCTATATATTATTCCACCTACGGCCATTAGAGACGGAGGACAGGGTGAGGGGAGGGAAGTTGTGAAGAGAGGGGAGAGGGTGAGGGGAGGGAAGTTGTGAAGAGAGGGGAGAGGGTGAGGGTGAGGGAAGTTGTGAAGAGAGGGGAGAGGGTGAGGGTGAGGGAAGTTGTGAAGAGAGGGGAGAGGGTGAGGGTGAGGGAAGTTGTGAAGAGAGGGGAGAGGGTGAGGGTGAGGGAAGTTGTGAAGAGAGGGGAGAGGGTGAGGGTGAGGGAAGTTGTGAAGAGAGGGGAGAGGGTGAGGGTGAGGGAAGTTGTGAAGAGAGGGGAGAGGGTGAGGGGAGGGAAGTTGTGAAGAGAGGGGAGAGGGTGAGGGTGAGGGAAGTTGTGAAGAGAGGGGAGAGGGGAAGAGGGTGAGGGGAGGGAAGTTGTGAAGAGCAGGGAGAGGGGAAGAGAAGGGAGATGGGAGGGGGAGAGGGGGAGAGAAGGGAGAGGGGAGGGGGAGAGAAGGGGAAAAGAGGGGAGAGGCGAAATGGGGTGGAAAAGGAGTGGATTAGAGTTGAAGAAAATGAAGAGAAGGAAGGGTAGGAAAGAGGCGAAGGGAAGGGAGATAAGAGCCGATAGGAGGGGAAGTGAAGGGAGGAAAATTATGAAGAAAATGAAGAAGTGAAGGGAGGGGACTGGAAGTGGGCTCGGCAAGGGGAGAATAGGGGTAAGGCGGGGCAAGGTCAGAGTAAGGGGAGAGAGGGGAAAGGCCAAGCAAGGACAGACTGAGGGGAGGGGAGTTGCGAAGAGAAAGGAGAGTCGAGGGGAGGGGAGGGGAAGGGAAGGGAGGGGAGCGCCGCGAGGGGAGAGAAGCCTTGAATGATGAGAGAATAGAGGTGTGGCGAGGCAAGGTCAGGGTGAGGGGAGGGGAGGGGAAGGGTGAGGCAAGGACAGAGTGAGGGGAGGGGAGAGGGGAGGGGAGCTGTAAGGGGAGAGGCGAGTCAAGGGACTACATGTAAAGATAATTCCATGAGACAGCAACATAATAAAGGCAGAAAGGGACGGTGGACCTGGGCTAATGTCGCGTTACTTTATTTATGTAATATTCACATGATTTTTACACCGTGGTCTGGACAAAAACAATAGTGTTCTGTTGCTTGGAGGAATCATTTGCTCCTGATTTAACAACAGTGTACAGCCCGTTCGTTACTTTTTGTAATATTCACATGTTTTTACATTGTGGTTTGGACAAAACTTGGATATATATTAATATTTTTTGACAATGAAATGTTTTGAACGTGAATGGTTGTATGAGACAGAGGTATGAGAATGATAATTGTGGCTATAATCATAACTATATCAATATAAATAATTGATAACATTATGTATATATAACGCGATAATCTAAGACATAAAAATATTATTGTTCCATCTTTAAATAAAATTAAATCCATTAATCATGAAGTAATTATTGAGCTACTTTTTTTAACCAAGTCATTATAGTCTACAAACTGACACACCAACCAACCCACCAACCAACCCACCAACCAACCCACCCACCATCCAACCAACCCACCAACCAACCAACCCACCAACCAACCCACCAACCAACCCACCAACCCACCAACCAACCAACCAACAAACCAATCGACCAGCCAACTGACACACCAACCAACCAACCAATGAACCAACCAACCTACCAACTAACCAATCAACCAACTATCCAATCCAACTACCAATGAACCAACAAACCAATCGAGTATACCCAAGCAACCAACCAACCAAGCTACCAACCAATCAACCAACCAAGCTACCAAGCTACCAATGAACCAACAAAACAATCGACCAGCCAACCAACAAACCAACCAACCAATCTTCTAAATACACCACCATAACCTTTAAACAAAATATATATTGACAATGGCAATATAAAATTCACCACCCTGACGTGTGAATGGCCAATCACTTCTAAGAATCTCAGAGGGGGGAGAATTAATCGTCTCACAGAATGAAAGATACGGCCATTGGCTCCGAAATAATCGCCTATATAATCCCTATTCACGAAGATTTATTATGTGGTAGCGATAATCCTAATCCCCAGAGCTGAGGGTACTGCCGTAAATCCAGGCAGGCAGGCAGGCAAGCGATGGCATAAATGATCCCCCCTCCCCCCACCCCCCACCCCCCACCCCCTTAGATTATTAATTAGCCTTGGCGGATTAACCACTCAATTTACAGGGTCATCTCGGGCGATTTATTCTGATTGTCGGTAATATTGAGGACCCTAATGAACGAGGGAGAGGCGGCGTTATCATGGACTTAGAAGATTTGGTAGGTGAAATATTTTATGGAAGGGTTGTTGGTGGTCGTGGTGGTGGTGGTGATGATTCCTATATACCAACACCACCTACTGTAACTAACAAACTGACCTCACCTCAGGACGACATTTGTTATTCACCTGTTTCATGGTACAGCCTGCTTGGAGGAAACACACACGCACACTCGCTACTATTTTGACACACTCACAAACACACTCACACTCCTTTTACGACTTATACACACACACACGCTACTATTTTGACTCACTCACACCCACACACACACACACACACACACAAAGTAGCAATCTGATATATAGCCTTTCGTTCTGAAATACATGTTCTTTATAGCTCATGAATGTATATAATTTGTAATGTTTATATATAATTTGTAATGTTTATATATAATTTGTATTGTTAAGAAAGACTTTTACCATTACCAGCCAAGCCATAGTGAATATAGAATCACTTAAAGTTGAAAATACGATACAGGTAGAAGGATTAGCGACACACACAGACAAACGCACACACAGACATACGTACACACAGACATACGCACACGCACACACACATACACACACTCGCAGACACATAATACTGTAGTAGAAATAGTATTGTTTGCTTGTGTGTGTGTGTGTGTGTGTGTGTGTGTGTAGGTGGAGCGTATGCTATGCGTCGTATGTACTATATGTATGCATTTTTTATGTGTACACAGTGTGTCTGCATACGTGTGTGTGTACCTTACATGGGTGTGTGTGAAAAGTATATATGCAGGGCTTGTTGGTAAGTGTTTACTCTCTCTCACACTCACTCTCTCTCTCTCTCTCTCTCTCTCTCTCTCTCTCTCTCTCTCTCTCTCTCTCTCATTTATATCTCCAATTTTCATACCGGTACTTTTCATTTTCTTATGCTTCCTTTCCTCAGCTCCTTCCCTCTCCTTTCCTCCTTTCCCAGCCCTTATTTTCTCTCTTCCCTCACACACACCCTGTAATCCATCACCCAACACACCCTCACATCAGCGGCGACACCACGATGCATCACCCTTGCCTCACCCAACCTCAAACACACCCTCATTATATATGGTCTCAATCACCCCGCGTCTGAAATTTTGCCTCACTCACGCAACGTACATATTATTATTATTATCATCATCAATATTATTATTATTGTTATTGTTATTATTATTATTATTAATTAATTAATTTATTTATTTACTTCCATAACAAACTTGGCTTATCGAGATGTGAACAACATCAATAATTATGAACAACAAACACAACAACATCAACAACAATAACAACAGCAACATCAATAACAACACCAGCACCACAAGCAATACCATAAACAAGAACAACAACAACAACAACAAACATAAACGTCAACAACAATGTTATTATGACGAGCAATGGTAAATAACATGAATGAATAATAACATGAATGAATAATAACAGGACATGCGGCCTTGTGTTCATACCCCGGGGCTTTAAAGGTGCTGCCATTAAACTACTTATAGAGGACGTCAATTTTTCCAGGTTGTCAAGGAGGGGTTAGCCATGGTGTGTGTGTGTGTGTGTGTGTGTGTGTGTGTGTGTGTGTGTGTGTGTGTGTGTGTGTGTGTGTGTGTGTGTGTGTGATTGTATGTGTGTGTGTGATTGTATGTGTGTGTGTCCTAGACTTCGTTAACACCATGTATAAAAAAACATAAAAAAAAAAACTAAAAAAAAAACCATAGTCCAGAATCAGAACACGAAACCAATTAACAACAAAAAGCAAAAGGTTAAACACACACACAAACACACACACACACACAGACAGACAAGTACACACACACACACACACACAAGCACACACACACAAACACAAACACACACACACACACACACACACACAAATACAAGCACACACATACACACACACACACACACACACACACACAGATGACTAGGGTACGAAGAAGAACTAGGAAAGGAGGTCACCACCATGCATGACCTCCAACACTCTTCCTTCCACCACCTCCCCCTGGTAATATTATCATGAGGCAGAAATCATGCGTCTGACCGAGTTATCACCAAATTAGAACGTACACTTGTTGAGGGATTGGACGAGGGTGGCCAGGTGGTGGGTGGGGAGGGACAGCGAGGGGAAGTTGCTGGTGGGTGGGAAAGGGGAGAGGGAGTAGGAGGGGAAGTTGCTGGTGGGTGGGAAAGGGGGAGTGAGTAAAAGTGGGAGTGAGAGATAGACTGTGAAGGGGAGGAGCTGGTGGGTGGGAAAGGGAGAGGGAGAGGGAGTGGAAGTGGGAGTGAGAGATAGACTAGAAGGGGAAGAGCTGAAAGAGACTATGAAAGGCAAATGGATGGATAATAGATGAAGGAAGGAATAGAGGGAATATGATGTGGGAGAGAATGAAGAAGAGGTGAGTGGATGGATGAATGGATGAAGGAAGAATAGAGAGAGAGTATGATATGGGAGAGAGTTTGGCTATAGAAGGAAGGGAGTAAGGAAGTAAGAGTGAGGGGTATAGGAGGGAGAAGGAAGGTGGAAGGTGAAAGGAGAAGACAAAAGAGAGATAAGGTATGTGAATGTTGACAAAGGAAAGGGGAAGATGGAGAGGGAGGAAGGATGTATTAGTCGGGACAGAGAGGAAGAAGGGAACGAAGGGGAGAGAAGGAGAGAGGGAGGAGAAAGATGAAGGAGAGAGGGAGGAGAAAGATGAAGGAGAGAGGGAGGAGAAAGATGAAGGAGAGAGGGAGGAGAAAGATGAAGGAAAGGAAGGGTGCAAAGGAGATGATTAGGGGAGCATAGGAGGAGAAATGGAAAAGAGGGAATCAAAGGAGAGAAGCAAATGGGAGGAATGCAAGGGAGAAAAAAAGAGGAAGTGAGAGACAGAGGAAGGGAGGTGAGGAAAGTAAGGATGGAAAGAGGGAAATGACAGAGAACGAGAGGAAGTGAGAGACAGAGAGGAAGGGAGAGACAGAGAGGAAAGGAATGAAGGAACGTAAGGGTGGAAAGAGGGAAATGAATGAGAACGAGAGGGAAGGGGAGTCGTTCAATGACCTCGGGGAAGACTCCTTGCTATCCATAAATCACAACTCATATTTCTTCATTTCTTTTTCTGATACACATGATAACCTCGGGGGAAAGATCTATATATTTAATACAAAATTCATGTTCATCCAATTTCAGACAGTGATAGTGAGAATCAGACCTGTAGGTACGAACTGAGACAAGACAGATGTTCACTCCAGGAAACACACAGAAAGATAGAGTTATACAAATAATATTATACACTGTGTTTAGTTACATACATGCTTTGATATGCTATGGATACAAAAACTAAACCTAACAATATTAACTAACAAATTACTAGATACGTTCATTTATTAAACGACTGCTACATACTTTTACATTCTCTCTCTAATACCAGGAGATAATTCTGTTGTTGTCAAGTGATAAGAGTTACAGAAAAATTTTAATTAACACAAACAGTGAGTCAAGCCTCATAAAAATACCTGGACAAATGTCAGACGATATAAATGTCCTAATAAATCACTCGTCGTTATGGGTCATCACTCTCTTTCTCGGAAGATGTAAAGGTAGAGTGGTGTTGTCTGTAATGAAATAGTGGGGTTGTTATTACAGCGTATAACAACAACCATTAAGCCGTGTGGTGTTGTACTGTATTGTATTTGTTTTCACAGATATATGTATCGGTGAATGTTAAACAAAATTTGGACACGAGGATCAAACTAAAAGCTGTCTGTATCTATGAATGAAAAGGTTACCTAAGAGCGGCACGATATTTATTCATGAAAATATATTATTGCATGCTGGTTTGTAGGCTGGGTATGTTGCAGCCAGTTCAACTAATGTGGTGCAACGCTTTCAAGTAGATTAATTCCATGCAGATTAATATAAATTTAGCGAACCAAATTGGTAGAGAAACATACGGAACCCACAAAAAAGGCAACCGTGCAGTGTCAGACAGAGAGAAACAAATAGACAAACAGAACAGATTTTCGGGACTTGCCTTAAATGTAGAAACTCGCTCACAGCTATATAGGCAGAGGGAAGACAGACAGTTATGGATGGAGGTGCTTACTCTGCCTCTGTCCCCGTTCCATTCCCGACCTTGCCTTGCCTTGCCTTACCCTGACTTGCCTTACCCTGACTTGCCTTGCCTTACCCTGACTTGCCTTGCCTTGCCTTGCCTTGCCTTCCTCTACTACCCAACACTGAGCCTAACTTATAAAACCTCTTTGTTCTGTCCCCAACCTACCCTTACCTATACTCAATCCACCATTCACACAATCACCATTAACTATTATCATCATCATCTTCATCACTTGCTACGGCTCCTATCTCTAAAATCATCATCATCATCATCATCATCTTTACGATTCCTATCATCACGACCAGGAACATTACTAGTGAAAACCAGAACATTTATCTCCATTATTCACATTGCCATCATTACCATAACCACCACCAACACCACGACACTGTCATCACCAGCAGGAAGAGGAGGAGAAAGAGAGACAAGAGGAACAATAGAAGGAGAGGCAGGAGAACAAGGGACAGGAGAACGAGAGGCAGGAAAAGAAAGTATATATTTGGAAAAGTGCAGGAAGAGAAAAGGGGTGTATAGAAAAGGGCAGTAGGAGAAAAGAGGTGTATAGAAAAGGGATGTATAGAAAAAGGCAGTAGGAGAATCAGAAGAAGTTGGAGGGGAAGGAGTGGCCGCTTCGTACCACATTTCCTGGTGTTATTATGACTGATGGGTAAGTTCCGTGGTGGTGGCAGTGTGGGTGGAGGTGGTGACTGCAGTGGTGGTGGTGGTGGTGGTGGTAGTAGTAGTAGTGGTGGTGGAGGTGGTGGCTGCAGTGGTAGTGATAGTGACAAAATACCCCTAACTACATTCCAGAAAAATAGGTTTGTAGGATATTGTCAAATTAAGAAATCCTATCCCATGAATAATACTGTTCAGACTGGATCGAATATCTTCGTATATTTTCAACACTAAACA
This sequence comes from Petrolisthes manimaculis, assembly GCA_034508575.1. Lineage (NCBI taxonomy): Eukaryota > Metazoa > Arthropoda > Malacostraca > Decapoda > Porcellanidae > Petrolisthes > Petrolisthes manimaculis. The sequence goes on from JAWZYT010005459.1 coordinate 68,512, forward strand.
AATCATAATGGTGGAATTCAATTACCTTGCCATAATTTATGTTCAAGGGAAAAAAATATTTTTGTTAGCATAACAAATAAAAAAGATAAAAAAGTGTGATAAAATGAGAAAATTATGGATAACCTGAATGAGAACGATTATTAAATTAATTTAATTGCATGAATTAACTTACTCTGTTTACGTCATGTAAAACCGTCATCACTTGCAACCGGGATAGTCGTAGCTCCCCTATCTTCCATCCCTTCCTCTTCCTACCCACACTCCAGCCCACCAGTCACTCCCTTCCTCTTCCTACCCACACTCCAGCCCACCAGTCACTCCCTTCCTCTTCCTACCCACACTCCAGCCCACCAGTCACTCCCTTCCTCTTCCTACCCACACTCCAGCCCACCAGTCACTCCCGCATCAAGACATTTTTCGCGTTCGCCACCAACGCCTCATTTCCACTTCACTCACGACGAATTTACACTTCCTATGCTTCGTTGACGATTTGGTGGCGCTCCAGGATTGCGTTGGAGCACTTCAATGAGTCTAAGGACACAACTCCTGAGGAGATGCAATGACGATTTTATTTGGATACTTGCAAGTGTCTTGTGTGGGTTTCTAAGTCTTGTGAGTGTGTGTCTTGTGAGTGTGTGATGTGTGTGTGTGTGTCTTGTGTATTCTCTCTCTCTCTCTCTCTCTCTCTCTCTCTCTCTCTCTCTCTCTCTCTCCTCCTATAATATGGTGACGTGACCCACCATCATTCCTGAGCCCCCTTAATCTCAGTCTGGTCGCATGCCACTCTGCCTCACGCCACCTCTCACTCTCCTCGCCTCACTCTTCATTGGCCACTACACCTCATAACCTTCCTCCTTACCCTCCTATTCTCTCCTCTTCCTTCTCCCCCTCCTCTTCTAAATCCCTCTCCTCCATCTGTCTCTTCCTCCCTGTTCCACCTTTTCTACCTTTAAAATCATTCTCCTCCCTCTTTCTCCTACTCCTCCTCCTCCTCTTCTCTCCTTCGTAAATCCTGCTACTCATTCCTACTCCTCCTACCTAATTTCCCCTCTTTCACCTCCTCTTGATCCTCTCTGAAATTCTCCCTTCCCCTCCAGGCTGCGTATTATCTCACATTATTTACACCATAACGGAGAGGCCCCTTGACTTTTTATGTTCCAACTTAGGGTATTATGTGCTCCAAACTTGTTGTTGCTGTTATTAAGGACAAAGCTTTCAGGAAACTAAAAACATACGGTACACATACACGCACATATATACTCGTGTACACACACATAGGCCTACTCCTAATACTCCAGTGTAAAATACATGACAAATACCAGTTTGCATATTTCTGTATTTCCGCGTATACTATAAAATTATCATACTCTCTTTACTGGTTGTCACTATCTAAAGCTAATTTATTTGTCTCCTTTGCAGGTATGGATTGATTCCATTGGCGTGGAATTATTAATTCGTAAGTAGGGAATAATCTAGTTTGTTTTAATAGCCAACCAATGTTTTGCTTTAAAGTGTAAGTTAGATTATATCCCAAGTACCACCAGTCTGAACCCCATCAGGGTAAAATTCGGAACTCTCGAACAAGCAAGTATATTCTGTGTTTCTTTTGACCTAATTTCATTAATCTTTGTTCAGAGTATTTAATATGATAAACACTGGCATGTACGCGACTCTCTTCTCTCCCTCACTCCTTGCCTCCCCTGGCACTTCTTTCACCTTCAATACTCATCTTTCCGTCCCTCGACACTCCTCCCTCTCTCCCTTGACAATCCTCCCTCTCTCCCTCCCTCGACACGTCTCCCTCCCTCCCTTGACACTCCTCCCTCACTCCGACGACACCCACGTTACTATAAATCATGAATGAAAGATTTATCGACAAGTTCCATTAAAAAACTGGCGACTAAACTCCATACAATACTCATATAACTTCATTATAACCAAGTATTAAGTACCAGTGGACTAAACCAAGTAATAACAGGTAACTATAATATTCACTTGCCATGTATGTTGAATCATTACTCGAATTATTATGAAACTATGTATTAATTACGTGAATACAATCCTGAGATAACAGCAGATGCATTGTTCATTTCCACAACCACTGGCCCCTTGTTTACTTTTTTGGAGCAGCTGTACAGAACAAAGCGCTGCCAGGGGTTCGGGGTTTATTCTACAAAATCCGCCAACCAGGGAAAACCGACGACTATACAGAGTTTACCACGAATGTGAAACCAAAATATTTATATATAGTCAATGAGTGTAATGGACTGTGTTACACTAGCTCAGGTTTAAAAAAATATTCATGAATTATAAGTTTCCATTATATGATATATCAACGTATACTGTAAATGCCAATCCCCTTCCCTAAGGAGCAACTTTATATAACACATTCTTTATACGATGTATCTTATGAAGCGATATTTAATTTGTAGCTGTTTATAGATACCAAATTAAATGGGAAACAAATGTAGATGTTTCTTGTTGCCTATTTACACTTCAAAACTAACAACTAAAACACATAAAAAATCTGACAAGCAGTCGCAAAACATTTATTCCTCTACAAATTCCTAGATAGAAATCATCCAACATATTGCACACATTTCCTGAAAAAAAAAAACACTCTTAACTCTGCATCCACCATTCAGAAGGATACAGAATTTAAGCAGACCTATTTACTGTACAGACCAAGATAATCAGGTAAGTGTGAAAAAAAAAAAAATAGAAGTATGATACGTTTTAGTTATTCCAGTGCAGATTTCAGACACACCGGCCAACAAAATTAATGACGAAAACTACACACCCGTCGGGGATACGAAATGATTACACCCTTTGCCTTACATACTACGGACCTTTAACTATGGATTCTTTTATATGGACCCTATACACTGCGACCATATATCATTCACGATGCTCCATTCGTGACGCTAAAACTTCGGCAGGGGAATCGATATTGCGATATGGTGTGGAATTTTTGTGGCTCGGAATCTGTACTGAAATAGAGGGGTTGTGTGGTGTTGTTGACGGTGTGTGGTGGTGGTTGGTGGTGATGGTGGTGATGGTGAGTGGTGGGGTGGGGTGGTGATGGTGAGTGGTGGTGGTGTGTGGTGGTGATGGTGAGTGGAACAATGGAGAATGAAGAATGGGTGATAACGAATGGTGAGTGAGAAAGTATGGATAGTGCATGCAATAAAAAAAAAATAGAAATCAAAGAGAAATGTTGCGCATCATAGAGTGAGGAAAAAAGGTGCAGACAGTGAGCGTCGAGCTAAAAAAAAAAAAAAAAAAAAAAAGTAAACAAAAGTCAGAAATTATGAGAAATGGTAAGTGTGTGTTTGTGTGTGTGTCGAAACTTTTCTGTCTGTCTGGCATCCATACACCGATAGAACGAACGATGGTGAGTGAGAAGGCAAGGCAAGCGGAGGGAACGATGGCGAATGTCCCCCTGTTGAATGAATGATGGCGAGTGCTGTGAGATCCGAGAGATACGAGTATATACATATATGGGTTGGTGTTGCTGGCGAGGGAGGCGGACTTTTGCGAGCGCTTGCCTGGTGTGAATGGAAACACGTCTGAGAGGATTTGGTGATGCAGAAGAGGATGACGCTGGGTGTAGTGTGAAAGTGAATAGAGGGAGGAGGAAGGGAGGAAGGGGTGAGGGAAAATAGGACAGGAAGGGGTGAGGGAAAATAGGACAGGAAGGGAGAGAGGGAAAATGGGAAAGAGAGGAAGGGGAAGGGAGAGGGAAAAAGGGAGAGGAAGGGAAGAAGGGGAAGGGAGAGGGAAAAAGGGAAGGGAGAGGGAAAAAGGGAAGGGAGAGGGAAAAAGGGAAAGGAAGGGAAGAAGGGGAAGAGAGATGGAAAATGGAAGAGGAAAGGAGAGGGAAAATAGGAGAGGAAAGGAAAAAGCTAGGGACAGTGAGAGGGAAATGGCAGAAGAAAGAGGGAATGAGGGACAGTGTGAGAGATAGTGGTGTGTGAGGGAGATATATACATAAATATAGATTGAGAAAGAAATATAAATATATATATATGAAGATGGATAAACAAAAGGTTCATAGGTTGAATAATAGATAAACAGCTAGGTAGAGGATAGACGTACTGTAAAATTAAATAAATACAACAAAAGAGATAACAGAAAAGAATATATTGATAGAGACAGGCAGTTAGACCGAAAGATGGTAATGTTGGACACCAAATCATATGTTGTAAATATAGCAAGGTGAAATAAACTCGTGATACGTAATCCTTGACCTAAGACGAATAGCAGGCACCACACACACACACACACACATACACACACACACACACACACATACCCTACATTCGAACTCAGCCTTTATACTGTAGGTGTGATGGGTGGGGAATTGAGCAATACCATACGATTCGAAGCTTTCTGCTCCTCACACACTGACGAGTGACGAGTGTATCCAACACATCATGCACTATTTCACGTTGTTGTTGTTGTTGTTGTTGTTGTTATTATTATTATTATTATTACTATCATTATTATTACTATTACTATTATTACTATTATTATTATCATTATTATTGCTATAATTATTATTGCTATAATTATTATTACTATTACTATTATTATTACTATTATTATTATTATTATTATTACTATTATTATTATTATTAATATTATTGTTCTTCTTATTATTACTTCCTCTACTTTTATTATTGATATGCTACAGAGATACTTTGATGTTACCAGGAATCATCCGGGACTGTACCATTACTCGCAGTTGTAATATTCTGGGTAATTTTAATTACATCTCTTTACTTTGAATCCTAATTTTCATGTCGTGACGTGCGTGAGAGTATCTGTAAGCTTCTGTGTGTGTGCGTGGGAGCAGTGTGTGTGCGTGGGAGCAGCGTGTGTGTGTGTGTGGGAGCAGCGTGTGTGTGTGTGTGCGTGGGAGCAGCGTGTGTGTGTGTGTGTGTGTGTATGAGTGTGTGTGCATGTGAGCATCGTGTGTACGTGGATGAGAGCATCATGTGTATCAACAGAATGAAGTGCCCCTGTATATTTTCCTGACGATCAATGCCCCGATACTTATGAGTTATTGAAGGGCAGGAAAGACCGAAATGTCTCTTGTCAACTGTACAAACAACCTCCAGAGTCTAAGTCAATAACACGACTTGGCTCTCAGCACTGCCAGCCTCCCAGGAACGGATCTCAAAGTCGGTCAACACACGGCTAATTCAACTGGCATCGGGAGGTCCATAATCACTGAATGTTATTTACTCCTTCACAACTTGCAATGGGAAGACAATCGAAGTGAAAATTTGCAATGGAATGACAATAGAAGTGAAAATTTGCAATGGGAAGACAATAGAAGTGAAAATGTGTGTTGACATTTTAAGTGGCCCATCTAATTGTATACTGGATAATTTCCTTGATTTCTTTTTCTTCCTCTTCCTACTTTCTGTCTCCTTTTTCTCTTACTTAGTGAACTATTTCCTTCCCCTTGTCTTATTTCCTCCTCCTTTTCTCTTTTCTATCTCATATTTCACTATTTTTTTCCTCTTATCTTCCTTCCTCCTCCTATTCTCTCTCCAATTTCTCCTACTAATTTAACTATTTCCATCTTATCATCCTTTTATTCTCCTATTCTCTCTCTCCTTTACTCCTTTTCCTCCTCCTTCGTTAACCATTTCCATCTCCTCGTCTCCCTTTCCTTCTCCTATTCTCACTCCTTTACTCCTTTTCCTCCTCCTTCGTTAACCATTTCCATCTCCTCGTCTCCCTTTCCTCACCATCTTCCTCTGTTCCCGGAAAATCCAACTTCAATGACGAGAAAATCTTTGAAGAGAATCTTAGTGAGTCTTCTTCCTAGTCTTCCTCTTCTTTCCATTTTCCTCCTGCAATTATTCCTCCATTTTCCCACTCCCTATTGTTTATTCATTATTACTCCATCTTCCACACTTTCTCATCTTTTTTTCTCTTTATTATTTTTTTTTTTTTTGCAATTACCGGTAATCATTCTTTTCCCACTCCTCACTATTTTTTCATACTTCTCCCACTTCCCCATTCTCATTTCTTATTTGTTTTCTGCAATTATTCTCTCCTTCTCTGCTTCCTCTTCTTTATTTATTCTTCCCCATCTTTTCCCATCTCCTCTCCGTCCTTTCCCTCTCACCGTCGCCTCTTTTTCCCCCTCCCTTCACCAAGCTCAGAAATTACTCTAATCTAATGTTATGATAATTTCTCCCAGCTCTGCCTTTTTCTCTCCCCCCTCCCTCCCTTCTGTCCTTCACTCTCTCAATTTCTGTTTACTTTCTCTCTCTCTCTTACTTGCATTAATTGTGTTTCTACTCCTCCTCCTCCTCCTCGTCCTATTCTTCCTCCTCCTCCTCCTATTCCTCCTCCTCCTCCTCCTCCTCCTACACCTACTCCCCTCTTCTTCTTCCCCCTACTCCTCCTCCTCCTCCTCCTCCTCCTCCTCCACCTGTCCCTCTTACTCTTACTCCTACTTTCCCTCTG
>JAWZYT010005459.1:77500-100813 GCA_034508575.1 Petrolisthes manimaculis
GAGAGAGAGAGAGAGAGGGGGGAAAGGGAGGGAGATGGGAAGAAAGAGATGGAGGGCGAGAATGTGGGAAGACAGAGAGAGAGAGAGAGAGAGGGACAGAGAAAGAGAAACGGAGAGACAGGGAGAGACAGACAGAGACAGGGACAGAAACAGAGAGACAGAGACAGAAACAGAGAGACAGAGAGAAAGACAGAGAGAGAGAGACAGAGATAGAGACAGAGAGAGGCGCTACCACAGACCAACAGTATTATAGAGACAATTCCAACCAGTCCAGTCTGCTCTTCTGCTCACCTGTAATGCCACCATCTGTCACACTGCTACACTCCATGTCAACCATCTGCCTGCCCACCACCACACCACCAACCAACACATTCCAGTCAACTATATAGCCTTCTGTTAGTCATGTGGTCCTGAGTCCCTCCTTCTCCTATATCCACCCATCAATCTCCCTCTTCCCATCAATCTCCCTCTTCCCATCATCCTCCCTCTTACCATAAACCTCCTTCCTCCCATCTCACCTCCCTCCTCACATCAACCTCCCTCCTCACATCAACCTCCCTCCTCACATCAACGTCCCTCCTCACATCAACGTCCCTCTTCCCATTAACCTCCCACCACTCATAGGACCTTCCTCCTAACATCAACCTCCTTTCTCTCATGAACCCCCCATAAGAACTTCTATGACCTCCTATGAACCTCCTCCCTGGCATCAGACTCCCTCCTTCACCTACAGTATATACATACATCCATCCCCCTGCCCTCCAGCTCCTGCCGATACACCTGAGGGAAATTCTAATGACGCCACCTGCTCCATTGCTCAAGGTTGTGACTGACATTAACTCCACCACGACCAATAACAGATAAATAACAGTGTAAAAGGACTCCCATAAATTCAGATAAAGAACAGCTTACAACATAATTATAATTCCCATAAATTCAGCCTGTATAGAAAAGAAAGCATTTTTACACGATTTTCAATGCTATCAAATACTGAAGTGGTGTAGACGACAACAAACTGCACTGCCATAAATTCAGACCTGTATGAAAAACCAATCATTTCCACACCATCTACAATCCTATCAAGTACTGAAGTGGTGCAGAAAATCGAGGGGTAACATTTGGAAGGAGGAGTTTGGTGTGTGTATATTACAGTATGTCCTTCGGGTCTCACTATCGATATGTGGACGACCTGGTTCTGAGTTATGGAACGACTCCTTGTATTATTATTTGTTGTTGTTGTTGTTGCTTCTTGTTGTTGTTGCTTCTTGTTCTTGGAGGGATCAAAATATCCCTCCTCCGTCCATCATCACAAACCAAATATCGCAAGAACAAGTTATCTCCCCTCATAACCCACACCATTGCCTTCACACCCCCATACTTCCCCTCAGCCATCACAAACCAGACATCATTTATTCCCCTTACAACCCCACTTCCCCTATAGACATCATATATTCCCCTTACAACCCCACTTCCCCTATAGACACCATATATTCCCCATACAACCCCACTTCCCCTATAGACATCATATATTCCCCTTACAACCCCACTTCCCCTATAGACATCATATATTCCCCTCACAACCCCACTTCCCCTATAGACACCATATATTCCCCATACAACCCCACTTCCCCTATAGACATCATATATTCCCCTTACAACCCCACTTCCCCTATAGACATCATATATTCCCCTCACAACCCCACTTCCCCTATAGACACCATATATTCCCCATACAACCCCATGCACTTGCCCTGGCCATCACACACCAAACACCATATTTTGGCCTCACAACCCCACTTCCCTTCCCTGCTCCCCTCGACGTTATGGAGTGCAGGGAACAGGGGGCAAAATGGCAGCCAATCAGAAGGAGAGTGGTGGGTCGGTCACTCCTTTATGGCATGCCTTGCAGGGAACCAAATCCAGTTATCTTTGTTTCATTCCCATCCTTTTACTCCGTCGTCTATTATTTTTTTTAGTTTAGTTTCTTCATTTTATCTGTGTTTTTTTTATTGTTTCTTTATATTATCTCGTCCGTCTCTTTCTCTTTCCCTCTCTCAATATATATACTCTTTTATTTCAGATATTTCGTGTTTTCTTTTATTCGGTTTCGTCTTATATATAGTGTTTTTTTTTTATTTCATATTGAGTCTGATTGCAATCTCGTTATTTTTATTCTTCTGCAGTTTTATTTTTTCATATTCGTGGTTGAGTTGGTGTCTTTTTATTGGTACTTTTTACTTTCCTTTAAACGGAGAGGTGGAAATAAATAATGGAAAGGAGAGAGAGAGAGAGAGAGAGAGAGAGAGAGAGAGAGAGAGAGAGAGAGAGAGAGAGAGAGAGAGAGAGAGAGAGAGAGAGAGAGAGAGAGAGAGAGAGAGAGAGAGGTACAAGTGGCCTCACAATGGGATCGAAGGTCATAATAGTGACATGAGCGGAGGTCACGCATCTCGCTCTCTGTCAGTCTGTCTGTGTTTCTGTCCGTCTGTCTGTTTGTGTGTGTGTGTGTCTGTCTGTTTGTGTGTGTGTGTCTGTCTGTCTGTCTGTCTGTGTGTGTGTCTGTCTGTGTGTCTGTTTGTGTGTGTGTGTCTGTCTGCTTGTCTTTCTGTCTGTCTGTCTGTCTGTGTGTGTCTGTCTGTGTGTGTCTGTCTGTTTCTTATCTTCCCTCTTCCTCTTCCTCCTCCTTCCGTGCTAGGTTCTGTCACCTTAACTAACCTCTGCTAATCTTCAATGCCTCTTCACCCTCTTATCTCTCTCTCCTTCCCTTCACCCATTCCTCTCTTCTCCTTAGTTTCTCTCCTTATCTCCCTCCCTCCTTCCCTCCCCTTCTTCCTCACCTTCCCCATCTACACTACTATTATCATCACCTACTTTTACTTTCATTCGCCCAACACCTTCTTAAAATTCAAAACCAAAGAAAGAAAATACAAACAGTACCCAAATAGAGTTAAGTTTGGTAGCATTGTTTGAAGGTAGCCTACAGTCGGCCTCAGAAAATCGTATACACCACCGTGACATCAAGAGTTCGTAAACAACTAGAAAATTGTGTACAAATAATTTTCCAACGCCAAATTTTTCTAGTAATGTTATTTAGCTAAAACCTGAATCAGTCAGCAGAACTATTCCTGCAGTAAGTGAAGAATAAACACCCCATTTAATCAACGCTGTGTGTACGAATTCCTGTGGTTGACTGTACATAAAGTTGTAGGCTTGTTAGTAGGGTTCGTGTAGTTGGCAGAGTTTGCACAGTTCGTAGAGTTTCCAGTGTTTCAAATTAGCAGAGTTTGCAGTTCGTAAACTTTAAATTCGTAGAGTTCGCAAAGTTCGTATAGAGTGTGTGTGTGTGTTCATAAATATCCTTGGAGTTCGTAGAGTTGTCATTAGAGTTTGTATTGATCGAAGAGTTCGTGAAATTTGTAAAGTTCGGAAAGTTCATAGAGTGTGTGGAGTTCTTCGAGTTCATAGAGTGTGTGGAGTTCTTCGAGTTCGTAAAGTTTGGAGACTAGAGGAAGGTGATAACGCCTTGGTGATAACGGAGGTGGGGAGTGGGGGGTGTAGTATCGGGTCCCAGACACAAGAGTTGAAAATGGCAACACACACACACACACACACACACACACACCGAGAACACGTTGTAGGCGGGTTGGTTGGTAGAATTGTGCCTCAGCTTTAAGTTAATGGGAAAGTGCCATCATAAAGATCAGATTTGGGGCTGCAGGCTTCGTGATAAGGGACGCACCACCAAGCAAGATGTAGTAGTGTTCAGTCACCACAGATAGTCCATCCTACAAGCAAGCAAGCAAACAAACAAACGAACAATGCAGCACCAAGCAAGATGTATACTCAAACCAATTCCGTTTAACAAGCAAGCAAAGAAGCAAGCAAAAAAAATGCAGCACCAAGCAAGATGTACAGTCACCCCAAATAGTCCGTCCTACAAGTAAGCAAGCATACAAGCCAACAAACAACGCCTTCCAAATGAAACGTATACTAAAAAACTTGACAGGGGGAAAACTATACCTGATAATATTCTACCCGTCCGGAATGAGAACTGGAGGTTATTAATGATTCCCCCACTCTGTGCCACAAAATATTAAACTTATCTTCTATTACTACTACTACTACTACTACTAATATTACTACTAATATTACTACTAATATTACTACTACTATTACTACTACTACTATTACTACTACTACTACTACTACTACTACTACTACTATTACTACTACTATTACTACTACTACTATTACTACTACTACTAGTACTACTATTACTATTACTACTACTACTACTACTACTACTACTACTACTACTACTACTGAGGGAGTTTGTTGTTTCGTGTCATGGTTTGGAGGACTATAAAGCTCATTCATTCATTCACTAGCGTCACAATTCGTCCATACCATACATATACAGTCATCATCCCTTTAGTAAAAAAAAAAAAAAAAAAAAAAAAAAAAAAAAAACAGATAAATAAATAAAAAATGACTTTCACCAGACATTACCTCCCATCATGACGATAAAATGAATAGCTTTACCCCTTGAATGATATGCATCGTTTACAACTGCCTGCCGGTGTCAGTTCATGGATATTGACGTGTTATAGCAGGTTCAGGTCACATGGTCTCTCTCTCATAATTGCAATAGTCGTGCTTAATCTACTGAAAGCCATTTGGACGTGACAAAACGCCAATTTGGAACCGTAAAGGGTGTTAGTCCATGCAACCAGTGATAAAAGATAGGAGATAGAGATAGGAGATAGAGATAGAGAGAGAGTAATCTATGTAATCAGTGAAAAAAGAAAGGGCGAGCGAGTGAAAGAGAGAGAACATGCAAATAAAGAGTTACACACACACACACACACACACACACACACACACACACACACACACACACACACACACACACACACACACACACACACACACACACACACACACACACACATACAGAGACAGGCACAATCAGGTAAAAAGTTGAGGCAAATAACCCGACGACAGACAGATAAACAGACAGAGACAACCTGGGAAAGACTGCATACATGAACGACAAACACAGACACACAGAGAGATACAAGCAGATGGACATGCAATATTCCCAGTAATACGGTATAATTCGATTACTCGCACAGTCGCGCACGAAACATTGCCTCTCCTCCTACCTTTCAATAACTCGTAATTACATTGATTGTGTGCTGCCAAATTGAAGGGAGAATCACTTGTGCATTATTGCTCTCATGTAAATACGGGAATAAAGACAAAAAAAAATATATATAACTTTAAACACGACAGCTTCAAATCTTGTTCCATATTCACATATTAATAATAACCTTTGACCTTTACCATATGTACAGCCAAGGTCAACAAACAATCCTGTCACCTACTTCGTGTAAAGGTTATTAGCCTATACTTCCATACCTATGTGTATAATTATGGACCATAATTATCTTCAATCCATTCTGTACCTTTGTCATTCTCTCCATGTACAGCCACGAGCACTAATAAGTATCCAGGTGTGCTTCGAATACCTAGAGACAGTAAATAAATTAATGCACAATAACATCTCCATTGGAAGTAGTTCATTGGTCAATTGGACTGTTCAAAACTGTATACATATAAGTGCTCGTGACTGTACTTGCCATAAAGTGGATATATTATATAAAATGGATATACGTCTTCGTTCCCTGGACACCTGTTTCTCTAGGGATGATGCACGAGTTTTTATATGATGACTAGAAAAAGGCTTAGTGTTCATTCCAATTTAGCATTTTTTTTTATATATACACCATTAATTTAGGGGGTAATTTACTTTTGTTACATTGGAGTGCCTTGATTCCTCCAAAGTATGCCAGGAAACAGAACCACATCAACAAAAATAATGGTGATCTGTTGCTTGGAATAGTTTGGAGGATTTAGAGGCTCCAGATTTACGAACACAAAATATACCCCTTAATTAAATTCGTCGTAAAAAAATATAAACTTACCCTACCAGAGCTGTTTAAAATGTTTTATGTATAAACCCTTTAAATTTTTATAGAGGAAAAACCAATTAACAACCTTGTGAAATATATAAAACAGTAAAGGGATTCAATATATTAGGCGTCGTAACAGCGAGGTCATATAGCACCAGAAAAAGGTGATAGGGAGGTGAGAGTGTCAGTGGTATGGAAACAAAAAGAAATAATACCAAAATAGGGACACTATAAGTCATAACAATACTATCAAAATATATTCTAATAAACACTCTTTCCTCTTCATAACAATACTATCAAAATATATTCTAATAAACACTCTTTCCTCTTCATAACAATACTATCAAATATTCTAATAAACACTCTTTCCTCTTCATAACAATACTATCAAATATTCTAATAAACATTCCCTCCTCTTCATAACAATACTATCAAATATTCTAATAAACACTCTTTCCTCTTCATAACAATACTATCAAATATTCTATTGAACTCCTTCCTCTTCATGTGTAATACTAATATCAGTTTGACAAGGTAAGATAAAGTAGATTATTATTGCCTCTGAACTACACGAGCTTCATTAAGGCAGACACCCAACAAGGAGCTTGTTATTATTAAGGAGATACGTATTCTCTTGATGAACTGGAGGGCTACTGACTCCTCCAGACTATGCCACGAAACAGATCCCCCAATAGGGTAACACTGAGGTCGTCTGTTTCCTGGCATAGCTCGGAGGAATCGGTAGCCCTTCCTAATTTTCCTTCAAGAACAGGGCGAGACAACACCCCCCCCCCCACACCCAACCCAACCCCTGTCCCTTCCACCCCCTACCCCCCCCCCCCCCAACCACTGTTCCTTCCACCCCCTTCCGCCCCCCACGTCCCTCCAACTCCTTGATTGCCACGTGCTTTAATGCAACTGCTCAAAGCAACACCAGGGTTAACAACAGCACAATGCAATTTCAACACAACCCGCACTGCAACACAACATCAAAGCTGCACCCACATCAATCTCGGTCCAGTATCAGAAACTTCAACACTTTCACCGCACTCTCTCTCTCTCTCACCCCCTCTCTCTTTTTCTCTTTTTCATTTCCACCATCTTTCACCAATTAATATGGATTTTTTACCTGATTTTTTTATCGATCTTTTTCTTTCTACTCAAATCTTATGCAACTCTCTGTCACTGTCTCTGTTTCTCTCTCTCTCTGTCTTTGTCTCTCTCTCTTTCTCTCTCTCTCTCTCTCTGTCTCTCTCTCTCTCTCTCTATCAGCTTGTTGTCTATCTTCCTCTGTTTTTACCAATTCTTTCATCGAACTTTTCCCCGTGTCCACTTTTTCATCGTCATCACTCCTTTCTCTATTTTCACCATTTTGCCCTAAATTTTGACTGCACAATTTTCCTTCCTTCACTCTTTAATCCATCCATATATATATCACACCTTCAGGTTACTTACATCTAATGCATATTCACATTTTCCAAACTTAATAACAGTAAATTCTATCCATTGTCCATAATTTCGATGCTTTCAACTAGCTTTCATTAATTTTCGCCAACATTATCATTCACTTTTACTTTTCCACCCACTATCAAGCCACACTATCATCCACTTCCACCTCTCCACCTACTTTCCTCACATTTTCCCCAAACTTTCAACTTTCTTCATCAGTGCCATCCCACACTTTAATGTTTTTTTCACACACTCTCTACCCTACACCACACTTTCAAAACTTCGTCCACATCACACTTTCACACCATACTCCACACACCACCACTGCACACACACACACACACACCACTTATCAAACACCACAAAACACACACACCACATATCAAACAACACCACAAAACACACACACCACTTACCAAACACCACAAAACACACACACCACATATCAAACGACACCACAAAACACACACACACACACACACAAAAGACGGAAGTGTGAGGGTTATGATATACTGTGGCGTGTCAGCTCTGTATTTCGTGGCCTCTGTAATGGCTTGTAATCTCTTGTACTTCGCCTTGGTTCGACCTTGCCCCGTACCCCTATCCCCCCCCCCACTCTCTCCCTCATTCCTCCTCCTCCTCCTCCCTCTCCTCCTCCTTTGATGGGGTAATTTTCTTCCCCTCCCAACACTCCAGCTCTTTTATCTATTAATTGTCTTCCCTGCAGTATTCAGTGTGGTTCCTTGATCTCTCTATCAGGTCTATTCCAATTTACCTCTTTTCTGTAATATTTTCTGTATTGTTCCTGGATCTACTACCTCTTTTTCCTGTAATATTTTCTGTATAGTTCCTTGATTTACTACCTACCTCTTCCAGTAAACCTCAATACCTCATTTTTGTGTATCTATTATTGTTCTTAATTAAATTGTCTTTCCTCTCTCGTCTGTTCTGTGGTTTCATTATCTCTCTATACACAAAAACTTCCATTTCTATCTGTAATGGAAAGGAGGAAGAGTGAGACCATATGAATGTATAGTTGACTAGAATTCCCACGAGAACCACATTTCAAGGTTGAAAATTATACGAACACTCCATCACAAACCAACAATCACAATCTCGGGGTCCTAAAATTAAGTCGGATGATTGGAGGATAACAACTTCTCCAAACTGTGACAGGAAACAAGACAATTGCCTCAGAACAGACAGACAGACAGACAGACAGACAGACAGACAGACAGACAGACAGACAGACAGACAGACAGACAGACAGACAGACAGACAGACAGACAGACAGACAGACAGACAGACAGACAGACAGACAGACAGACAGACAGACAGACAGACAGACAGACAGACAGACAGACAGACAGACAGGATAATGTGTTTCCTGGATTGGATGGATGGCAATGTTTGGAGGAATCAGTAGTCACCAGTCCTTCATTCCCAGCCCCCCTTTATTATTATTATTGTGACTCCTGGTGGCAGTGAACGTGACTTTTTGCGTCGTGCTGTACATTAATTAAGAGGTTTGTGGCGGAGGGCCTCATTATTTTCCTCACTTCCTGTTGCATCACACTTTGTCTTTATTGCACAGTCTTCTTTTATTGCATTTTTATCATTTAACCATTATACCAAAGTCATTATTCCCTTTATCGTTTTCCCAATCTGTCTATATATTTCATTGTAAATATCTTCCTACCGTACCTATATAGCTAAATATTCATCAGTTTATAATAGTTTATTATATGTAAAATAAATGCAAGGAAAGCAGCTGCGTTCATAGTCACAAATGAGATATCATAAATTGCGACTAATGGATTGCTAATTATTATTCTGATTGCTATACTGTTTGTGGAATGTTAACGAGCGGGACAAGTGCAATATTTTACCCTACAGCCGTACAGGAATCACACGCCTCAATGAAAAGCTGATCATCGGAGAAAGAATTACTGAATCCCGCTGATGGAGCTTTGTTTCTTTGATGTAGGAGTGTTTTATAAAGAGTGTAACATAATTTGTCCAGCTGGGGATTGCAGTGATTGTAGTAGCACCATTAAGGAGGACATTCGGTGTTGGTAAATCTGGAGCAAACTGAATCCTCCAAACTATTTCCTAGCATACTTTAGAGGAATCAAGTCACTCCAATGTAACAAAAGCGAATCACCACCATTAATGTATAAATTGGAGGAGATTTTTTTGTTTCAGTAACAATTGTCAGAAGTTATGTGAGAACCTGCATGGCTCGGCTACACGGTGGAAAACAATGTATTTTATCTTAATAGGATTGCGTATGGAAATAACATTAATTGATATGACAATCAGCCATATTCTTGTTCATCACCGTCACTAATAATAATTGCCTTTGTCAGTGTTCGGGATTTATTGAAAAGTTGTACTGAAATAATCCAGAATAAATAACAGACATGTAAAATTTAACGTACCATACGAATAAGTGTCGTAAATAATCTAACGTATGTTCTCAAAAAGCCAAGTTACATAATTACAAGTTCTTCATGTGTACAGTCGTGGTCAAAAGCTCTGACCTCTCTCTGGTATTGGGGAGAACCTTAAGGGACCCTGTGGTGTAGTCAGAAAATTGGAGATAAAGGAGTCCTTCATATATTGACACGAAACGCCACCTATTTGGAAGGAGCTTGTTTCGTGGCATGGTCAGGAGGAATCAGAAGCCTCTAATTAATTATCATACACAAGCACAGGGTCCTTATAAAAAAAATTCTGTTGTTGTGAATGAGACTTGACTGGTTTATATTTTCATGGTTTTCAGTCAAGCAAAAAAACAAAAAAAAAAAAAAAAACAATCAAGTATCATTGAAGACCAAATATTTCTCAGAAGTTCACAATCACACCAGAGAGACGACTGACAGAACTTTGCACATCGACTGAACAAGACAGTGTTGAATGTGCATATAGCCCTGCACCCCCCCCCCAAAAAAAAAATATATATATAATAATAATAATAAGTTTGGCATATCAAAATCTCAAGCCAGCCAGCCAGCCAGCCAGCCAGCCAGCCAGCCAGCTATTCTTTCCAAACTACAGTAAGGTTCACATTTCCCAAGAGGTATATCATGCAAACGTCCCCAGCTGCACACCAGAAGACACACGCAAGCTGACGGTCTCTAATTTTCGTCCTTATCTTTGCAGGTAAATAAAGGCTGATTCCTGCGTCTCCAAGGTCAGGTAGGAAGGTGCATGCTAACCCCAGGATGAAGCTCGGGAATGGTATAGGAAAAACAACTGCAGGATGAACGAAGGGAAGGGAAGGAAGGAGAGAAGATATATATATATAAAAAAGGGACGAGGGAGGTATGATAGAAGAGAGGTATGGTAGAATAGAGAAGGGGATGGAGGGAGGTATGGTAGAGAATAGGGAAGGAGGAAAGTGTGAAAAAATAGAGAAAAGGAAGGAGGGAGGTATGGTAGAGAAAAAGGAAGGAGGGAGGTATGGCAGAGAAAAGGAAGGAGGGAGGTATGGTACAGAAAAGGGAAGGAGGGAGTTTTGATAGAATAGATGAAAGGGAGTTAGGGAGAGAACGATAGAAGGAAGAAAGGAAAGGAAAAAAGGAGGAAAAGATAAATAGATGAAAAGGAGGGAAGGAAATATATAGGGAAGAAAGGGAAAGAAGGAAGGAAATATAGAAGGAAGAATTGAATGTTTGGGTGGATAGATGAGGGAATGAAAGGGAAAGCTAAGAATAAGGAAAGGGAAGAGGGAAATCATGAAGAAAGAAACGAAAGTAGAGGAAAGAAGGAAGGAAGAATAAATGGGAGGAAGGAATAATTGGAGATATGAAGGAAGGAAGGAAGGAAGGAAGGAAGAAAGGAAGGATAGAAGGAAGAAAGGAAGGATAGAAGGAAGAAAGGAAGGATAGAAGGAAGAAAGGAAGGATAGAAGGAAGAAAGGAAGGATAAAAGGAAGAACGTATAGAAGGAAGAACGTATAGAAGGAAGAACGTATAGAAGGAAGAAAGGATAGAAGGAAGGAAGGATAGAAGGAAGAATGGATAGAAAGAAGGAATTCCCACGACGGACGGCTTTAAATTGGGAATGATAGCAGAATCCACCATTACCACGATATGAATCACGTCACACGAACGCCAGACATGGTTTTTATGTCTTTACCTTTTCTTTTTTCTGATGCACGCAGGCAGGTCGTCTGGGAGTTCTGATAAATGGGAAAATAAATAAATAGGTAAACAATAGACATGACATTAACTAACTAGCAGTCTCGAGTTCACGTTCATAAAATGGGTGTACTGTAGCTGGTGATATGAAGAGCTGATTATTCCTTCCTACAAAGTGTTAGACAAAAAAAAAAAAAAAAAAAAAAAAAAAAAAAATTGTGTCTAAAAAATGATGATGAGAAACGTGCAGCACTCATCAAAACCACTCACTCACTCACTCACTCACTACTCACTCACTCACTCACTCACTCACTCACTCACTCACTCGACCTCGTTTGGTTTGTAGCAGGGACTAATTTTATGTTACAGTGTGGGTGGGGTCGTGGTTGTATGTTAATATTATTAGGTATTGGACAGAACGATAACTTTGGTCTGTTATTGTACTGTGCCAGGAGAAAAGGAGACGAATAGAAGGGAAATTGTGAAGCAAAAAACTAGGAAGGGAAAATTGAAAGATGGAGGAATAGAGAGAGGAAAGGAGTTGGAAGGAATGAAGAAAGAAAGAAGGGAAAGGAGGAGGTAGGAAAGAGAGGGTATACGGCAAGAAGAAGGAAATTATGAAAGGGATGAATTACATATAACTGAGAAATAACAAGAAGAAAAAATAGAAGGAAATAATAAAAGAAAGAGGAAAAGGAATGAGAGAGAAAAAATAGAAGGAAATAATAAAAGAAAGAGGAAAAGGAATGAGAGAGAAAGATCAGAGGAGAAGACCAACAAAGGAGTGAGAATGAGGGAGGGAGAAATGAAGGATGAATCGATGAAGGAAAGATGAGGGGTCAGAATGATGGGGGAGCACACGAGAGAGAGAGAGAGAGAGTGGGAAAGTGGGAACCGGGGATAATGGGAAAGAAGAGGAATGAGGAGGAAATCAAGAAACGAAGGAAAGTGAAAGTATGTGGGAGGAAAAAGAGTGATGATGGGATGGAATTGGAAAAGGGAGATAGATGGCCTATATTACGGAGAGGCCAATGAATGAAAATACTACTACTATAATAATTCTTGTAGCCTACCTCACTTAGGCTACAAGACATCGAAATGCCTGACACACCCACAGACAAAATTAATTCAAGGTCCCAGAAAGCACTTCGGTTTCCATTAGTTTAGGTTAAGTTAGTTTCATATAGTGTTTACCATAAGCCTAGATTATATTAGGTTAGGTTAGTTTAGGGTAGGTTAGGTTAGGTTAGTTTCAGGTACTGTTTAAAATAAGGGTAGGTTAGGTTAGGTCAAGTTAGGCTATTTTCAGATACCTTTTACCATAAGGGTTGGGCTAGGTTAGGTTAGTTTCAGAGGCTGTTTATCATAAGACTAGGTTAGGTTTGGTTCGGTTAAGTTCAGAGGCTGTTTACCGTAAAACTACGGTAAAATTTTGTTCTGTAACCTGAGAGAGAGAGAGAGAGAGAGAGAGAGAGAGAGAGAGAGAGAGAGAGAGAGAGAGAGAGAGAGAGAGAGAGAGAGAGAGAGAGAGAGAGAGAGAGAGAGAGAGAGAGAGAACAAGGAGTCTGAGGGAAGCTGTACATGATTCCTGGCCACTCAGGTGCTATCGACAGGCTTGGCTCCAGTGATGAACATGGAAGGAACTTATACTCTCACTCTGCCTCTTCTTCTCCTTACACTCATTCACTTTTCCTATCCTCTTTTCTCTCATACTTACTCTCCACTTATCTTCTCTGCTCTACGTCTCTCTTCTTTTTCATTGTGTCTATGATATTTAATTCTCTGTTCCATCTGTTTTTCCTTTTTTTCCTGTTATTGCCTCTCCACTCTCTATTCCCTCCCCCGCACCCCCCCCACTCTCTCTCTCTCTCCTCAACCCATCTCCATCTCTCTCCCTTTCCTCAACTCCCAAGACCTCCATCTCTCTCTCTCTCTCTCTCTCTCTCTCTCTCTCTCTCAGCCTTCCTCAACTCCTTCTACCTACATCTCTCTCTCTCTCTCTCTCTCTCTCTCTCTCTCTCTCTCTCTCTCTCTCTCTCTCTGTTGATTGGTAAGGCAGTCTGGAGTAATTGCCTGAGACACTAAACGTGATTGATAGGACGGTTGAGAAGCGGAGGCAAATAGACAATGAACTAAAGAGGGAAACGAAGACAGGAGTTGAAGAAGAAAGAGCAATGGTGCAAAGGAGAGATAGAAAGGGAAAAAGGAAATGATTGAAGGAGGGAGGATGAAGGTGGAGAGAGTGGATGGAAAGCGAAGGAAGAAGAGGAATTAAAGGGTCAATTCGTCGGAGCAACATAAACAGAGAATACAAATTTGTGTGAGAAGGGGTTGAAGAAGGAGAATAAAGTTAGGAAAAACGAGAGAAAGGGAAGAAGGGATAGAGGAAACTGGGGAAGAAAGGGAAGAAGGTAAAGGAAACTGGGGAAGAAAGGGAAGAAGGTAAAGGAAACTGGGGAAAAAGGGAAGAAAGTAAAGGAAACTGGGGAAGAAGGTAAAGGAAACTGGAGAAGAAAGGGAAGAAGGGATAGAGGAAACTGGGGAAGAAAGGGAAGAAGGTAAAGGAAACTGGGGAAGAAAGGGAAGAAGGGATAGAGGAAACTGGGTAAGAAAGGGAAGAAGGGATAGAGGAAACTGGGGAAGAAAGGGAAGAAGGATGTGGATAGTGAGTGAGGATTCCATAGTGTGTCAGTAGCATTCTCACTAATTGGGGTTATCAATACCTCATAGTTCCAGGGATGGCCGGCAGGTGCGTCCCCAGCCACCGATCACTGAGTTCTGAATGACAGTCTTGTTTGCATATCACTTAAATTTATAAAGTGAAAAAGAAGTTGGCCCTCACGTTATCAGTCATTATATTCAAGATAAATTATCCTTGTCGAGAGTTGAATTTCTCACATACCAACTTAAAAAAAATGAAAAGGAAAAATAAGAAAAGAATAATGATTGGGAACTTTTGTTGACAATTTTCTTAAGGTTAAATCTAGGCTGGAAAAGACAATAACACGTTGTTGTCTAAAGTCTCTCTGCCTCAGTACGAATCTATACTCACTCAACAAAGGCTGTCTGCAGGAACTATTGTTGCTAATGGGGCAATCCTGGACAAGGGACGCTGTGTGTGCTACTTTATAATTATCTCAACCTCGGGACTGTATGCTGTCAGTTGTTTGTGACTCTTGTATGACTCAGAGATTTATACTTGAAGTTGCTTTGAAGTATTGGGTGCTTCACATGTCTCTCACTAGATGGAGACAGTGGAGTTTCAGGGTGTTTATTGTTTCCGTTCTGTCCCACGAGATAACGACAAATAATTTATATACACATCACTAATCTAATTTATATATACATCACTAATCTAATTTATATACACATCACTAATCTAATTTATATATACATCACTAATCTAATTTATATATACATTACTATCTAGTTGCTGTACTCCTAAGGCAACAAAGTATATAATAATAATAATCATGATTCTGATGGATTTTGTTACAATCGTCTTACACAAGGATGGATTCTCTCTCTCTCTCTCTCTCTCTCTCTCTCTCTCTCTCTCTCTCTCTTTCTCTCTCTCTCTCTCTCTCTCTCTCTCTCTCTCTCTCTCTCTCTCCGTCTGTGTCTGTGTATAGTTTGCTTCAACGAATTCAGATCCTTTTACTGGCTACCTCTGGGCATCCGGCGGCACTGCTTGGTTAATGGCCAGTCTCGCATTAAAGCAATTAAACATTTCACGTGGGTTGGTTAACTTCTAAATTACTTGCCTTCCTGAATCATCAAATTTCTCGCTCGCCATGCCCACACCAGAGAGGGAAAAAAATTATAACTTTTACTCGAGCCTAATGCACATAAATTCCTCAATGAAATAGTCCTTGAACGATGCCTAATGATTATAATTCCAACAGAAAGTGATTAATTGGCCACATTTTTAGTGTATTTATTTACTCAGAAACCCTGTGAAATGTGCAATACAGACAGGGCTGGTAGTTAGAAGGTGTACAGTACAGTCACGGTCAAATATAATCATCCATATAGGGGTAACTTACGGAATAGTTTGACAGCTTCTCTCTGTTCCTTAGCTGATAAACTTTCCAATAAATAGGTTAACTACCATTTTTTAATTTACTTCAAGCAGCTACATACTACTTAAAATAATGACATATGTGAACTTGAAAACATTAGACAGTAAATTGCTTGAGATACCCATATGTGGATGATTATTATTGACCACGACTGTACATTTGAAGAATAATGTACTGGATTGGAAGGCATGAGGGGAATTTTATCTTACCCAATCTATACAGCAGTGATGAAAAATACGTGGGTTTTAGTTACATGATGAGAACACACGCTCATTTCCACCACTCCCAACCCCACAAGGCAATAGGAATGGCTCTGATCACATGGAAATTGGAGGTGATGGTGAGGTAGCTGCTTTAACTGAATTGGAATGTCTCTCTCTAGTTAGTGGGAGGTGCTCAGGTCCCTCAGAGGTCGCGCTAATCACCCCTAGAGGGTACTAGAGGCTCTGATTGTGTGAGCAAGGGAGGATCGGCCCCTCAATTAAAGCCCCCAGACTCGGGAAACACGTGTAGGGGATATAATGTTACAGAATACGATTTGACAATTTAGTTTCCCCATGATTGATCAAGTATGCTTAGGCTACAGGTATTTGTATGAATTCGTCGTGTCTCTGTATTATATGTATCACGAAGAGGAATGAGAATTGTGAATTTTAATAACTAGAACTCTAAGATTGATTCATTGTATATCTAGGCACATCATCATGACCTAGAACTGGCAAACTAACTATCAAAGGAGAGACAGAGACAGAGAGAGAGACAGAGAGAGACAGAGAGAATGGGAGAAATATAAGACAAGAGAGGGAGAGTTGGGGTGCATAATTCCCCCCGAGACAACATACGAGGAAGGAGTGAAGGATGGTACAGAGGCATGGTTGGTGCTGGCAATATTGGCAGTGAAAGAGGGAATGAAAGGGGCAGAAGGACAGGAAGAAGTTGAGAGCAAGGAAGGATGAAAGAAAGAGGGAATAAAAAGGACAGAAGGACAGGAAGAAGTTGAGAGGAAGGAAGGATGAAAGAAAGAAGGAATAAAAAGGACAGAAGGACAGGAAAAAGTTGAGAGCAAGGAAGGATGAAAGAAAGAGGGAATAAAAGGGACAGAATAACAGGAAGAAGTTGAGAGGAAGGAAGGAATGATTAAAGAAAGAAGAAGACATATATGATGGAACGGAAAGGGAAAGTAGGATGATAGGAGAAAGAAAATGGATGGTGGGAAGCAGGAAAGAGAAAAGACAAAAGTGTGAATGAAAAGAGAGTTAGACTATGAATGCACAATATAGCAAGGGAGGTTGAAGGGAAAATAAGACAGAGAAAAGATGGGGAGAAGAAAGAAGAAGACTGTGTATGTATGTACGAAAAGGAAAGGAGGAGAAAATAAAATAAAAAGGAAGAAGAGTGAATGAAAAGAGCCTAAGACTATGAGTGTATAAGAAGGAAAGGAGGAAACAAGAAAATGAAAAGGAAGGAAAAGAGGAGGAAGGAAAATGAAAAGAAAGGAAAAGAGGAGAAGAGAAAATGAAAAGAAAGGAAAAGAGGAGAAGAGAAAATGAAAAGAAAGGAAAAGAGGAGAAAATAAAATGAAAAGAAAGGAAAGGAGGAGAAAAGAAAATGAAAAGGTAGGAAAAGAGGAGAACAGAAAATGAAAAGAAAGGAAAGGAGGAGAAAATAAAATGAAAAGGAAGAAATGTGAATGAAAAGAGCCTAGGACTATGAGTGTATAGAGAAGAAAGGAGGAGTTTTAAGGCAGTGTTTTAAAGGAAAGAAACACACACGTCTCTGGAATGTCAGTTGTCGTTCTTGGGTGGAATTTTGCCGAGGACCGACCATAACTTGCCTATACCAATTGCGACAGAGGGATATTATAGATAGAAAAAAATGGGTACACGCACACCCACGTCACGCAAACACCCACACACCCATACCATTAGTACACACACCCACGTCAAGTACACACCCACACACCCACACTCAACACAGATAAACCATACTGTACTGTACACACACACACACACACACACACACACACAGGTCAAGCATTCACACACACACACACACATACAGGTACACATACACACACACACACACACATGTCAAGCATTCACACACACACACACACACACACACACACACACACACACACACACACACACACACACACACACACACACACACACACACACACACACACACACACACACACACACACACACACACACACACACACACACACACACACACACACACACACACACACACACACACACACACACACACACACACACACACACACACACACACACACACACACACACATACATATCCAGACTCACGTTCAGGGAGGAATGGTTATTGAATTGCAATGAGTGATATGATAACAACAGCAGCAGGACCCTTCTTCCTTATACAATACCTGTTTACTGTTCATATCAGCCACTGTGTACTGTTTATTAAACCTTCGTGAAGGGGACTAGTCTTCATTGATATTGCCTTGGTAAATATTAACCCCTAAAGACCTATCCCCACCTTAGCTGGAAAACACTGCTCTTGGAACCTCAGTGTATTATACGTACGAAAAAATACACATACATATTAATATATTCATGCAGATATACATGCATGCAAACATATATACATACACACATATATACATACATAAACATTTACGCATACAAAAATACACATCTACATTCACATACACACGTAGATGAAATATAGAACTATAGAAATATTAAAAAAATAACATACATACATTAATGCATGCACGAATATACGAACACACACACAATCTACTTACACACATGCATACACGCAATTCAAATCGATACAAATAAGCAAGAAAGTAGAGTACTATGTCCTCAGAGGCCCGCTTATTCATCTTTTCAGACGTGTAATGACGCTCTCAATCAAACACCTACGCAGATGATACACACACACAGGGACACGAGGCTCTTTACCTTCATTGACACGCACACCACCAACACCAACACCAACACCACCAACACACTCCCTGCACTCTGATCATTATTTTCTTTAAGGGGATGATGGTAGTATAATTTTGCTACAAGTTTATAATGGTAGTATAATTTTGGTTCAAGTTTATAATGGTAGTTTAATTTTGCTACAAGTTTATAATGGTAGTATAATTTTGGTATGATAATTTTGTTCGTATAATTTTGGTAGTATACTTATTTTGGTAGTATAATTTTGGAAGTATACTTATATTGGTAGTATACTTATTTTGGTAGTATAATTTTGGTAGTATACTAATTTTGGTAGTATACTTATTTTGGTAGTATAATTTTGGAAGTATACTTATATTGGTAGTATAATTTTTGTAGTATAATTTTGGTAGTATAATTTTGATACATTAGAGAGCTTTGGTTCGTTCAAAGTATACCTTGAAACAACAGGGCCAGGACAAAACTAATGGTAATCTGTTGCTTGGAATAATTTATGAGGAATCAGTTGCTCCACTTCACACCAACACTTGACTATCCACTCCTTTAAGGGGGGAAGTTTTGTGTTGGTAAATCTGGAGCGATTGAATCCTCCAAACTATTCCAAGCATCAGAACACTATTATTATTATTATTATTGCTATTCTGCTCCTGTTTCCTAGCATACTTTGGAGGAATCAAGGCACTCCAGTGTACCAAAAGAGAATTACTACCTTTAACCTGCAGAAAATATACCGACTACCTCATTTAATATATACTCGGTTTTTCTACAAGTGCAACCTAAGTCAAACTAAACAAAACTTTACCCGATTATGCTTCAATCATTTTATTTATCTGGCGAAAATATACCGGTTTCCTCGTTGAACTAATTATTTGTGTTTTCGGTCTATTGAATGTAATACGGGGTAAACTAACACACCTATGATTAACCTAGTGAAAATGTATTAGTTCCTTCACTCATTCCCTCCTGAAGAGTGACGAAGCAATACTAGTTTTGCCTCAGTGTTCCTCTCTTGTGTGAATGTGTACAGCTGTTGAAGTGAACAATATAAAGTGTACCGTGTATGTGACTCACTATACAGGAATACACACATATATATATATAAATCTGAATTGACAGTACGAGTGGGTGTCTTCATATATATGTATGTATGTATGTATGTATGTATGTATGTATGTATGTATGTGTGTGTGTGTGTGTGTGTGTGTGTGTGTGTGTGTGTGTGTGTGTGTGTGTGTGTGTGTGTGTGTGTGTGTATGCGAGCCTATTAGTCGCATGTCAGACATACATACATCATACCGGGGGCAGTGTATGTCAACGTGTCTATATGTGTGTGTGTGTGTGTGTGTGTGTATACGTCATGTCCATAGCAACGTTCTTCCTTCATGAGCCAAACAAACGAGTCACTCTACTTTCCACTAACGTCAATACTCTACGGTAATCTAAAAGGCAGATTATACTTGTGGTACATTAGAGTCCCTTGATTCCTCCAAAGTATGCCAGGAAACAGACCCATATGAAGAATAATAATGGTATCCTGTTGTCTGGAATAGTTTGGAGGAATAATATGATCCAGATTTACCAACTTCCCGCATCACCATTTCCTGCTTCTGTTATTCTCTCTAATTTTTGTCTCACTTATTTTATTTTCCAACTTTTGAAATGATTACCAATATTAATTAATTTCATCTTTAAGGACCCTATGATCGTGTATAAACATTGGGGGCTTCTGATTTCTCCTGACCATGCCACGAAACAAACTCCTTCTATATATTTAATGTTTCGTGGCAATATTTGAAGGACTCATTTATATCCCATTTTCTGACTACATCACTGGGACCTTTACAGCTTTTTCTCCCCTGCTGTTATGTTTCTTTTCTCTGCACTATACTTTTGTGGTAAAATGTCTCCAATAACTATTTTTTTTATGATGGTAGGGTATACACATTTTTTTTTATATTCACATGATTATTTTAATACTGCAGTCACGTCACATATACACCTCTAATCCCGCTTTATGCTCTGCGTCAAAGAAATCTGTAAAAATAATACACATAAAGGAAGTTCACTGCACCACGACTGCGTATAGAATGTAGGTGAAGATCAGTTATGGGGGGGGGGGGAATACGGGGACAGGCTTGGTGGGGGTAGGGGGGTGCGGGAACAGGGGACAGGCTTTTTACTCACCCCAAGTCTGTCCCCCTATTCCCGCCTACTTTTCCTGGTATACTTTGGAGGAATCAAGGCGCTCCAAATGTACCAAATCTTGATGAATAACTCACTAACCAAGGAAAGTTTTCATTGTAACACCAAAATTACTTGACTTGTACTAAATAAATAATCATCATGTTGTGGAAATATGAATGGAAGGGTCGATAAGTATAAAGAACAATTAAGTATCCTTTTAGTCATCATTATCATCATCATTTGTTAACCCATTTCCCTTTCATCAATATCAGTTTCATTATTTTATTTCAATTCTTGGCCAACATGGAAAGAATTTTAGATGAAGTGGCGGACTATCAAAACATTTCCCACTGTTTGTTTGGCTTTTCTATCAGAATTAAGGCTGAATAAAATTGCATACAACAACAATTTACAGCAAATCTTACCCATTTTTACGCTTTGCTATAAAAGAGAGAACAAAACTTCCAACACTTTTCACCTCCCACTCAGAATAATAAAATAATAAAATGCCATAACGTGTGTAGGAAATTTTAAGGGACCACCCACCCAGTATTGGAGGTAAACGAGTCCTTCAAATATTGCCACGAAACACGACTCGTATAAAAGGAGCTTGTTTCGTGGTATAGTCAGAAGGAATCAGAAGCCTCCAATTTTCATACATGATCACAGGGTCCTTTTACTCCTCTACCTCTTATATTCTAGTCTCTCTCTCTCTCTCTCTCTCTCTCTCTCTCTCTCTCTCTCTCTCTCTCTCTCTCTCTCTCTCTCTCTCTCTCTCACACAACCTTTGCCCTCCTCTCGTTGTCGGACTCCTCATAAACCCCCCCTACCCCCCCCCCCCTCCCCTCCCGTCCCTCCATGCTTCCTCTCTCTGTAATCTGCTCATATTTATTCCACTCTCACACTTCCTCCATTTCCTTTTCCATTCTTTATTTTTCTTTATCTTCCTTTTATCTTCATTCCGCCTTTCTCTCTCCTCCTCTCTCTCTCTCTCTCTCTTTGTCACTGTCTTATCTATTTACCTATCTATATATCTATCTACCTAAATATCAATCTCTCTCTCTCTCTCTCTCTCTCTCGAGGCCCTGAACGAGAAGTTGGAAACACTACAGGAATTCGCCGCAATGAACGTAGGAATGACATCGACGCCTACAGAACCCGTCGTCACAGCCCCTGTACAGACTGCCTCTACACCCTTACCTTCACAGGCACCACCAACTACACCATCTTCACAGGAGGAGTTCCGCGTCGTCAGGAACAACACACGACCCAGGAAGAACATCATACCCATCACTACTTGTCAAAACCGCTTCAAGATCCTGGCACAAGACGACGATGAAGACGACACCGAGGTCAGGCTGGTTGGTGACTCCATGGTAAGGGGTCAACTCACCGAGTTTTGTGGCCGAGCACCCAAGACTAGGAAGCGCTTCTGTATCCCAGGTGGCGGCCTAGACGACGTGACCGACGTAGTGGATGAAGTGACACGCCAGGCCCCCGACAACACCACGTACGTCATCCACGTCGGAACCAACGATGTATTGAAGACCCGATCGGAGGAGCTACTCAACAAGTACCGTAAGATGATTGGTAAGTTCAAGGAGAAAACTAACAACATAATACTTTCTGGAATCATCCCCCGCAGACAAGCCGACACCCGCTTCTACAACACCGCCACCAGCATCAACCGACGACTTGCCAGCATCTGCAACGAGGAGAACGTCGATTTCATCAACACCTGGGACAACTTCTTTTTTGATAACTCTTTATTCTCAGATGATGGTGTCCATTTGAACCAGGTGGGATCAGCCCGTTTCGGACGTTTGCTGAACGACGCGGTCATCAACCACCGATCAAAAAAACGGGACTACCCAGGTACGTCAAGGTCAGGTAACGTAAAACAAATAAATAGAGTAAACCGAAATAGCTTAAAGGTATTTTACGTAAACGCTCGCAGCATCCATAACAAATTTACAGATTTAGAGGAATTAACTTTCACAGAAAATTATGATATAATCGGCATAACCGAATCGTGGCTAAATACTGAAAGCAGAGATTTCCTAGCAGAGTATAAAATTCCAGGTTACACAATATTTGAAAAAGGACGAACAAATAAAAGGGGAGGCGGAGTTCTATTATATATTAAAGACGATCTTAAACCAATCCTATTATCAAAGCCACATATTGATAACATAGATACACTTTATATACTCATTAGAAATAATTGTGGGGCGAAACTTTTGTTAGCTTTATTATACAGACCCCCAGCTCAACCTGTACAAACCGACCGTGATATCTATGAGCAATTAAACGAAATTATTAACACGCAACATTCCATAATTCTTGGTGACTTTAATTTACCAGTAACAAAGTGGGGAGAACCGTTATCAGCTCATTATGGTCAAGATCTTTACACTAACTTACAAGAGAGCTCCCTTATCCAATTTGTCAACAGCCCAACTCGCGGAAATAATGTTCTTGACCTAGTATTTGCAACAAACGAAGACATGATAGAGAATAC